>ML414319.1:0-44710 GCA_005239525.1 Nicotiana knightiana | reverse complement strand
CCCCCCCCCCCCTAAAAAAAAAGAAAAATACCCCCACCACTAAATGGAAAAGAAAACACATAATTACACAAAGTATCATACAGAGAATTACAACAAGAACATATTAGGCAGAACAGAACCAATATACACAAAAACAAAGTAAAGATCAAAACTTTGGAACAACCATAAAAAAAACCCCATGTAATCAACAGCTCTAGAACACCCCATAAACCAAAATATCACACACACACACACCAAGAACATATTAGGCAGAAGCAATATACAACAAAACATGGTGATGATCAAAACTTTGGAACAACCATTATCAATACCATCAAGACCAAACACAACCCATAAAATCATTATCTTAAAATACCCACAACAACCTCTCTCCCCCCCCCCCCCCCCCCCCCACCAAAAAAAACCAGACCACAAAACATAAGGAAAATTAAAAACTCAAGCTCATACATGGAACATACAACAAAAACATTGTAAAGATTAAAACTTTGGAACAACCATTAACAATACTATCAAAAACAAGCAAAACCCATGAAATTAATCATTCTAAAACACTCCTACAAACAAAACACACACACAATAAAGGGCAGCGCCGTGTGCTATGCGCGGGGTCCAAGGAAGAGCCAGACCACAAAAGTCTATTGTATGCAGGTTTATCCTTATTTGAGGAAGAAGTTGTTTTCACGGCTCGAACTATGTCATATGAAGGCAACAATTTTACCAATTACGTCAAAGGTCTCATTTCCAAAACCAATGCGCTCACACACAATGATGCAAAGAAATAAGAGAAGAATATGACCAAAAAAAAAGGAATTTAACATACCACATAATATTAACACGGAGGTGAGCTCTAAGCTCAACAAAAAGATCAATCATTTGTCCCAAATCAGCAGCATTTCCATGAGAATAAAGAAGAGTAAATCTCCCATTTGGGTGTTTCCAAAAAGTGGCTACAATTTTATTACCACCTTTTGTATCCAATAAATGAACATTCACATTCTTATCAGCTGTTATTCCACTAAAACAAAGCCTACTACTTTCTTCTTCATCTTTAAATACTTCATATGTTGGTGGGTCTGGTGGAAAAAATGCAAATTTTGCAGCTACACTTGCTGTTACATTCCCCATTCTCAATAACCCAATTACTTAAATCATTCAATCAAAATTTAGGCCATGATTTTGGTAAAAGCATCAATCTTTTTTTCAAGAAAATATGGGAGAGAAAGTTCTTGGTTTATTTTTTTTTGTATATATAATATTTTTTTTTTTTTTGGGTTTTGTCGCTGTTTGTTTGTTGAGAAAGATCCGATCTAAGCGGGGTGTGGTGTGTGTATTGGGGAAACAAAGAATTAAAAGAAGCAAAGAGAACTGGTGCATGTTGGTTTTTTCAGATGATCTGTAAAATGACCACTGTTTATTTTTTTATTTCATATTTTTTTGGCTGGTAGTATTATTTTTAATTATTAATTTATTACACTCATTTTTTTCTAATAATATTTTTTCTCTTTTGATTCATCATTTATGGGCGCCCATTATCTATGACTTGGTGAAAGGTCAAGTTTAGCCTTCAAGAATTGTATTATGAGAGAGAGATTTGCATTAAGATTTTTTACACAATTTGTTCAGTTTAATCTATTATAGTAGGTAACATATTATTTTTAATAAGTTGCCAAGTAATGTTTATAATAGATATTTACCTGCAATTAAATTATAAGTGATCTGGTTGTGTAAATTATTTACATAACTTAAACTAAGAACATATTACTTCCTCCGGTCCATTTTAATTAATTTTTTAGTCTTTTTTATTGTCTATAATATTTAATTTTTTCAAAGTTGCACTAAGAGTAAAGAGTCTCGGAATATCTATTATATTTTTAGTGAACAAATTAACGAGATAGTAAAAGTTAATATGGTCAATTTTATTCTTAATCAATCAAGATAAATTTCTTAATATATATAAAAAGTCAAAAAATAAATTAAAGTGGACTAGAGGGAGTAAGAATAGTTGTATCATTGGATTATAGGATAGGAATATAGAGTTAGTTGTGGAATTGCCAAGTGTTAGATGAAGTTAATTATTTACTAAAGAAACATGCAATTCATGATCATTACAAATTATATTTTTTTATAATTAATGATAAAAGTATGTTTCAACTAAAGTTTACCTAAATATTATAAAATAATTGGTTGTTGAAGATTTAACTTAAAAATTCAATCATGATATGTTACTATTAGAATATGTGCTTGAACTTTATTTAACGCATAGCTACTACTATTTTGAAGTAAATGGGCACAACAACAATTTAATTTAAAAACAATATCAAATTTAATGAAAAGTCAAAATGGGTACAATGCTAATTTATTATATATATATATATATATATATATATATATATATATATAATTTTTAGTAGGTTAGCAATATCATATATTGACGATTACATAACTCTAATAAAATCCACGAAAAGACAATTAAACATCATTCTGCTTTTAATATTTATTTATAGATCTAATGAGGTATTAGCTAGTGAAATCTNAACACCGTATGACAGTGTCATTCATATGACATGACCATGAAGTGACTGAGGTGGCCCCGCCGGCACACTTCCCCAAAAGCTATAATAACTTTGCCAAAATTAATTGGCCTTCAAAGTAGTTGAATAGCCACTTCATCTTATATATATATATATATATATATATATATATATATATATAATTTTTAGTAGGTTAGCAATATCATATATTGACGATTACATAACTCTAATAAAATCCACGAAAAGACAATTAAACATCATTCTGCTTTTAATATTTATTTATAGATCTAATGAGGTATTAGCTAGTGAAATCTCTATTTCTATTTTAAGTAGTTTCCTTTCGAATTTATTTAGAATTATAGACACGGAATATACTAATAATTATAGGGTGAAAAGAAAATCTAAAGTATTTTTTTGCTAAAGCATGATTCCAACAAGGACAATATTGAATTTAATGTAAAATTAGTTCATAAAAGTTGAAAATAAATCCATGAGAACCTCAAGAAAATTACTATTACTACTAGCTATTTAAAAGATTTGCACAAGAAAGAAAAAATGAGGGCAACTCGATGCATAAATTATTTCGTATTCACGTAAGTTTTAGAGAAGGATCGCACCTCAGGGGATTTGATGTAGACATCGTATCCTCACGCAAGTGCTAGTGACTGCTTCTATGACTCAAACTATTAGGGGCTATTTCAACGGCTCAAACTCGTAACGTATAATTTATACGAAGAGAAAAAAAATAGTTAAAAGAAAATAAAAGTTAAGAAAAAATTATGGTAAGATTCGGTCAAAGGCTGCTATGGAGATCTAAATAATTTAACGAAGTTTTTTTTCTTCTTTTTTTTCAGATTGGTGTGTCAGAGAGACAATGTCAGATTCAAACATTCTTTCATTGTCTTCTTCTTTGTTTTGCCAAACTTTGAACCTTCTTTTATTGGATCTAAAAAATATTATTACAAAATTTGTCCTTAAATTCTTATATTATATTTCTAATAATCTTATTTTGCTTGTTACTCTACAGTCTACACAGTGTGATGTACGTACTAGTTACAAGTTATACACAACTTTTGGTCCGTTGTAGACACTGAAATTTTAACAGATCAAGATTAATCTTAAATTCAAGACGATTCTTGAAATATTAGGAGTCTATTAGGGTTTTTTGATGGCTACTCCACCCAAACCCTAATTCATGTTATAAATAATAATTTCATAAACTCTCGGAATATGACAAAGAAATCAAATAAGAGATCTCCGACTTTTCATGAATTTCTTGGAATATTCATTAAGAGATCAAAGACATGTCAAATATGTCTTGTTCAAAGTCCTATATTCAAGAAATACGCTGCTAAGACCCTTGAATCACGTAGAACAAATCGGAGGAAAGAATCGAGGAAAAAACAGAGTTGTAACCCGCAATATTTATCAATAAAATCCTTTTTTCTTTATTATTATTTGTGATTACAGTTTTAATTTTCAAAAAAAATTTATTGCAAACACGACTAATTCCATTCTATTACTAATTCAATAAATGTTCAGAGGAAATGTGGAATTTTTGCTACATACTAATTAATTTTTCCTTTTAAACATCAGAAACTCATTAGATTCATTAAACAAATAATGAGTAAAAAGGTAGTACTAAAAATAATAATTATGAGGACTAAAGTAATTAGAGTCAACTTGTCATTATGAGAAATAGGACATTGTCATAAAGCATGTGATTATTAGTATGCTAATAACAGATAGAAAGAAAATTAAAAGCAAAAATGATAAGACATTTGCATGAAGAGATTACGTAGGAATTAATAAATATAAGAAAATTATTTGTGCTTTGAATTTAATTTTCTCGGACCACAAATTAAAGCATTGAGGGGTCCCCAACAAGCCAATATGGCTATCTTTACACTAGCTCTTTGATTTTGGTCCTCTTTCATTTAAAGAACAACTTGGACTCAAATATTGATTTTTTTTTTGTTTCTCACTCGGTTTTCGGTATTCATGTTGGGTCTTGACTAAATTCAAATTCGCACCGAGAAGTCACACATTGGGATGTAAAACGTTCCGTAACAAAGACGATTATGTACCCATAACTCGAATCTGGAACCTCTGGTTAAGGACGAAAGAATACTTACTAACCAACCACAATCCTTATTGGTTAAATGACAGCCCGGTGCACTAAGTTCCCGCTATGCACGGGGTCCTGAGATGGATCGGGCCACAAGGGTCTATTACAAATATTAAAGTTTCAAAGTAACAATTAGTCATAGAAGAATTCAATCATTTAGCCCTACTTACCTAATCATTCATCATGAATGAGGTGAATTCAATCTAGCTCTAGATAGCCTTGTGGAAGGAATTAATAGTGTTACTTAGAATTACACTATTTAAAAAAATAAAATTAGCCACTAAATTCATCACTACTATATCACTAAATAGTCCGTAACTAATTAATAGGATTTTAATAATTTGCTGCTAATTCGTTGTTAAATAGAATTAATGATAGATGTTATTGTTTGTCGACATAATTTGTCAGATTTAATTTCGGTAAGCTCAATTAGTCTCACATTTATAAAATTAATAGTTTTGTAGTTGTGACGTTTCGGTTCAAAATTGTAGTAGTATAAATATTGTGTTGTCTCTCGAAACAGAGACAGATCTAGAAGTTTAGTTTTATGAGTTTAACATTTAAAGTTCTGGATTCATATCTACTATTTATTATAATACTTAGTAAAAAGTAGGACAAAATGGAAGAGAAATATCTATATAAAAAATATTGATTAGTCTAGGAGTATGTTTTAATCTTATTAATACATTTACTTTAAGCTCTTATACTTTTAGGAGTTTTTTAGTTATGTTAGAGATTTATATACCAATAAAAATAGGAAAAACTACATATTTGACTACTCGATAAAAAATATTTACATCTCATCGCCAATATGCATTTACTATATACTAATTATACAATATATATATATATATATATATATATATATATATATAGGAAGGTGACTATTTTAAATTAATTTCTTTAAAAAAATATAGAGAACTTCGAGTAATTTTAATTTTAATTTTATTTTTGTTTGAGACGTAATAATCAACTCCCAAAAGAAGCTAAGCAAATGGCAATTGAGCATATGTACTTGTGACATGATGAAAGTTGATCTAGTGATATCACCTTCATGAATTCACACTATTTAAACTTTAAAAAGTAAAAAAAAAAATTCGACAAAAGATATTCAATATATGTTATATATCTTTAAAATTTAATATTTTATTTATATGCATAGGGTATTTTCTTGAACTGAAGACTCGTATGCCATTGTCATGATCAATTACAGAGATGAAAAATGGTTTGTGAGCAGTGATAGTTACCACTTATTCACTCTTCCCTTTCATGTTTTAACAATAGAACCATCAAAGGATGTGGTGCAGTGAATGAGATTATTCTTTCTTTAACCAGAGGTCTCGGGTTCGAGTCCTGGGTATGAAAAAATCTTTGATAGGAGCGCTTCCCAACAAATGGGGTCTTACGTGGCACGAATCCGGATATAGTCGGGCTCCAATGCGGGTACCGGATCCGGGTGGAAAACCCAAAAAAAAAACTGTTTTAACAATAGGGAACCATGATTTTCTTTACGTTGAAGGCATTCCTTTTGAAGAAGTTGCATATCATGACGAAAACAATAATAGCATACCCAATATTATCTCACATCGTGGAGTCTGGGGAGGGTAGTGTGTACGCAGACCTTATCCCCATCTTGTGAGGATAGGGATACTGTTTTCGATAGACTCTCGGTTCAGGAAAATATAAGCACCACATTAATAAAAATATAAATAAAAAGGACAGTACTAAAAAACCATATAAAAGCAAAATAAAAACTTAGCTGCACTTTGACCGGTTAGACTCATATGTCTAATCCAAGGGCACAATTAAGTAAAATGAGTAAGATGTCACAACTTAAATTGTAACTTAATTAATAACCTTTTCGTTTCCTAGCGACCTGGTATTCAGTATCTGTTTTGGAGTTCCAACTAATCCGAATTTATATTGTGTCGCCGCCTAATAGCCTGTTTGGCCAAACTTTTCAAAATGTCAAAAGTGTTTTTTTTTTCAAAAGCACTTTTTTCCCCTAACTTGAGGTGTTTGACCAAGCTTTTTTTGGGGGAAAAAAGTGCTTTTGGGAACAGAAGCAGTTTCTGAGAAGCAGAAAAAAGTAGCTTCTTCCCAAAAACAGAAGCAGAAGCAATTTTGACTTTTTTTCTTACCAAAAATATCCTTAACAAAATATAGTATATACCAAAATAACCGTTAAACGTAATACTTAGGATATTAATGTATAAATATTTCTTATTACTTTAAGGATAGCTTTCTAATATATAATGACTTTAGGGGCGAATGCTTTTATATTTGTTGAATAGTTTTTAATAAATTTAATTTATATTAATATAATTAAGTACTTTTAAATTTTATTTTCATATTTTACTTAAATAAAATGAAAAGATTTAGTTATTGCCTGTAATAATAAAATTTTAAGATTATTTATTTACTTATAATATTAATTATTAAATAAATCTATTCATGTCCTTATTCGTAATTTGATACTTAAAAGCACTTCTGAAAAGGTTGGCCAAACACAAATTATTGCTCAAAATATTTTTCAGAGTGATTAGCCAAACACAAACTACTTCTCTCCAAAAGTAGCTTTTTCAAAAAAATACTTTTCAAAATAAGTTGATTTCTCCAGCTCGATTAAACAAGTTATAAGCTATAAGACTCATAAGAGGGGGAAGCGCTCGCATTAAACTCAATAACTTATGAATTATGAGTTATGACCATAAAGGCTATAAGACTCCCCTTCTTCTTCTCTATTCTTATATGTGGAAAAAGGTTTAAGGCAATTACATTCCTCTTAGAGCTAGAATTATCCAACTCCATAATTCTACGCCGTGTGTTAAAGGGTTAGGTAGCGGAGCGTTGTCCTTGCTCGTTCTAGTAGTTGTAGTGCATTATCTATTGCTAATCTTGTATTTTCTTATTTGTAGATTTTTGTTATTACTTGTTGTTTCTTTCGCTTTGGTTTTCTAATTACAGTAATTAATATTAGTCTTGTATGTTCTTCGATTTTATGATTGGTTTGCTTGTTGTTGCTCCTTCTTTTTATCTTTCCTGAATCGAGGATCTTCCGGAAACAGCCTCTCTGCTTTTTTGTGTGCACACTACCCTCCCAAAATCTTACTTGTAGAATTACACTGATTTTGTTATTGTTGTCGTCATAATTTCATGCCCTCTAGTGCCTAAAGTTTGCTATGGAAAAAAACTTATTAATACTCGGTGTTTATTCCAAGTTATGTTAGTTGACTATGTTTTAAGCGATAAATTGGGATGATTTCTCAAACACACGCACATATATATTAATTCATGATTAGTGCTAAAAGATATATGATATATATATTTATTTATTTGTCTGATATAAACATCGGATGTGTATAAATTTTTTCCGTTCCCTACACTCGGCAGCTACTGTTAACATTCTTTTTTTTGGTTTTATAATTATTTATTTTATGGTACATAAATAAATTATATAATAAAAAGATTTTGTTATAGGATTTCATGCTTAGTTAAGCCTACCATGTTACTGTGAGGTGGAAAATCTAACCTACTTTTAGTATCATTTAAATGTTGCATGGTCAACCTAACCTTTTGTGCATAGGCAGTGGCGAAGCCAAGATTTTAACTTTATGAAATTTGTATTCTAGAATAATAATTTTAAGAGCTACTAACTACGTTCTAAATTAAATATTTGTATATACTCCCTCCGGTCAACAATAAGTGATTTTCTGACTGTTTTCACACAAATTAAGAAATTCACATTTTTAATATTAATTAGTAATGAAATTGACCATATTAACATTTACTATCTATTCATATAAACACTCCTAGCACATACTCTAACACTATTTACTCCAAGGGCAATGTAAGAAAAAAATAATTAATTCATTTTTGAAATTTGGAAAAATCACTTATTTTGGACCACAAAAAAGGTCAAAAAATCACTTATTGTGGATCGAAGGGAGTATTTAGTACTTTTTTAATATAAATACATCGTTTGAGCAAAAACTACTTGATTCGACCGAATTCGTATTCAGGCTTTTAGCTCCGCTATTGTGTGGGGATTGGGGGGGGGGGGGGGGATTAGTTGAGGTTGGTTGGCCTACTTTAATGAAGAAGCCATCATTAGTGATTGATTGTAAACATATTTCTTATAACCATACCCTTAAATATAGAAAACAAAGCTGTGGATAGTACTAAACTAAAGTTGCAATTATTTTATTTCTTTCCTCAAAGCTTTAAAAAGAGGAAGCTTTAGTTTAAAGGAAAAGAATTGAGTCAAAAAAGCCTCATTAGAATGCTTAGAATTTGGTGCACTAAACTATATAAAAGCTAAAGTGGGATTGAGCTTTAAAAGGTGTCTCTGTCTGTCCTCAAGTGTTTAAATTTATGAAAAGAATGAGTCAACAGAAGCATAATGTTTACAACTTTAGATTACTTATGTTTACTATTTTCACTTCACTTTTTGAAGAAATCTAGGTAAAGGGTCATCATTTTTTGACCTTTCTTTTATCTTTTAAATTTTAATATTTACTATAGCTTATTAAGTCTTGGGAAATGAGAATTGAGTCTTCCATAGATCAACTTAATAGTTTTTATTTTTCATTCTTCTTGCAGTTAAAGATTATAGGACTTTTTTTGGTTTGAGTTGAGTTAACTCATTCGATGTTCGGTATTTTTAGTGGAGCCCGACCATATCTGGATTTGGCCGCATAAGGCCCTTTAAGGGGAAAGTACTTCCTAATAGGATATTTTTCATATTCAAAACTCGAACTCGAGATCTCTGCTTAAGGGTGAAGAGATCTTATCCATCCCATCGTATCTTAATATAGGACTTTTTTAGTCTACAACAAGCAATGTCTTGTCTATTGCAGTTGTGTTCTAGCAATTAGTAGGGTATTTAAGGTTTACTTCACTCTTTTATTTTTTATTTTTTATTATTTTTCTATATCATTTAATCTGTCTTAGTTGGACTAGTCACACAATTTTAAAAAAGTAAAGAAGACTAAAGACTTGTGATTTTTAATACAATAGGTTCACTTGCTATCAATATCAACTCAATAAGTCCGTTTGAAAAACTTTCTAGCTGATAAAATCTAATTGCATCCATTGGTTATCGTATTATATTTTTAAAATTAAAATAAACTCTTGTAAGCAGGAGTTAAACCTTTTAGACTGGATGAAATAATATGCTAGAGATCAATTTCGTAAGAAGACACCTTCAATTAGAGAAGTAATAAGCAATTTGGTCGCAACTTTGGCCGTACTAATTTATTTAACTCTATTTTTCACATCAAATTCCATATTAATATACCATTACTCCATTTGGTAGCATTATTACACACACAGTTCAAGCTCCTCAATGAGAGAGGGAAATAGTTGCTGGAAACAGGTATTTTGTTTCTCTGCAGATCCAAAACGTGTAACATTTGCAATTAGTGCAGAGTTCATTGCTCAAACGGACACTTAACTATTATAAATTATGTAGTAAAGTCATTTTTATTTTGTAACGGAAAAGTCACTTTTCTAAACCCATATCACACCAAAAGTCACTTCGCCGGATTTGTCCAAGTTCCAGCTACCAAAAGCTGATGTAGCATTTTATATCAGTCCATATAGGTTGGTGCACTAAGCTCCCGCTATTCGTGGGGTCCGGAGAAGGGCCGGACCACAAGAGCCTATTATACGCAACCTTACCCTGTATTTCTGCAAGAGACTGTTTTGATGGCTCGAACCCTTAACCTCCTGATCACATGGCAACAACTTTACCAGTTACGCAAGGCTCCCCTTCATATCAGTTCATATAAACTTAACAAAATTAAAAATAAAACCTGACCTGCAACAAGCCAATACTCTTCGTCGAGGGTAGTGTGTCAACGTCCCCCTCTCCTCCAGCTACAGAGTTAGTTGGACAGAAGCGCGCAACGTGATATTGTGTTTATCATGGCACATAATTAATCTTGAAGACAGTACATATAAAGTGGCTCTTGAATAACAAATGATCATATGAATCTTTCCTTTCCAGAGAAGCAAGCGGATTGATATTCTGGACTGCACATGGGGGCCGGGATCAAGTTTGCATTATACACACGCCAAACAAAATGACGATTACGAATTCATTCGTATACACATTCACATTGTGTTGTTCATCTACAAAAGAGAGGCAGTGACAGAACCTCTACTTGGACTATTAAACAGTATATGTTCCTCCTCTAATCTTGTTTTGTCTCCGATGACAGAAATCCAAGTTTCTGCTATCTTCTCCACTCTTCCGTTTGAAATTTCTGCGATGGTGAAGGCTCGCGATGTGCCTTCGGATTCATCTGTCAAAGCTGGGGGTCTGACCCGGGGAACAATAGCTCCATTCAAGTATATGGTACTATCACTTCCAATCACTATCATTTTACGATAGCCATTTCCTAAAGCAAGTTGTTTATGCATGTGACCGAAAATGACCAAGGGGACCGAATATGGAGCAGCCTCTTTTAATTGGGCCAAGGACTGCGCTAGATCTGCACGAAATGTAACGATCATATGCTTATGAAACAAAAACATGAAACAACTTGTTTTGAAGTTGAGCAGATTTGATTAATCAAGATTTGGATATACTGCTCTCATCAGGATAATTGGGTTGTACCATTGAAGGACTTCAGAAACAAAGATAAATTACTCCCTGTCCCTATTTATGTGGAACATTTCAGATTTCGAGACTCAAACTTCTTAATTTTGATCTTGAATTCGGACATAGAATCTTTAAATTTTTTGAAATAAAATTTACATATTTGGAAACTATGTAAAAAGTACTATAAATTCGCAATAATTAAAAGGCATATGAAAAATCATGACAAAAAAAAAGCTCGTTTGACTCACGAAATCCAAACACCGCCAAATCAATTGGGACCGAGGGAGTAATAGTTATTACCTGGATCACCATGATCGCCACCTCCGACAAACCAGTCTCTTCCGCAGATGTCATCTATTTTAGCACCTAGCCCTGCATTTCCCTATTCTTAAAACCTCAAAATTTCCTTCAACAGGTAGAAGTACCTCAACAAAATACTACTTTAGCAAGCTAATATACCCGTGGGACCATTATGAGCAAGAAATATGATTGAATGATCCTCTGGAGTGCCCATGGCAGCTTGTAAGATTCTCTTAGCGCTCCTATCCATATCATGGACTCCATACCTAAGAAGGTAATTTCAATACGGTAGAGTTGCAAGTCACAATCTAAGCTACATCCAGAGTGTTAAAGCAGAAGGTTGAGCTTGCAGATATTATTTGCATGATAAGATAATATTTGGCCAGAGCCACTTCTGATAAAGGTACAAGAGGCAACTATGAAGTCATTAAATTCTTAAATATTAGTTTTGAGCAATTGCTTAATAGAAATTTCATGGCTTCCATTGAGCAAAAGTAATCTGGTGGCAGCAACAATGGAAAAGAAAAATGTTAATCATCAATCTGATCGAGTGCTTTATGAATTTGAAGTATTTATCATCAGAACCAGAGAAGAGAGACGAAACAAGCTTCAAGGGGAGGGGGGCGCTTCTTTGGTGTCATTTCGTTAATGACAAAATAAACAATAACAAATTAAGTCTTATAGTCCATTTAACAAATGAAGAGCTGGATTATACCAGCTATAAAGATTATTAAATACATTTTTGCTACTACTTAATTTCTCCTGGATTATTCCCTCAATTTCTAAGATCTTGTTCTACCTTGCCCTTCATACAGCTTACGTTTTTTGCTTATCAAACAAGAAACATAAGAACCAGAATTCATAAAATTGGTTATAAACTATAATGGTATATGGAAAGTTTTCCTTTCTGATCAGAGAAAATTTAAAAATGTTATAAGGTTTCAGCTTCAATATATCAGGCAGTCAGGTTATTTCCATAGTTTATGCTATAAGAACACTCCACAACTAGAAGAAGCAAACAGAAAAACATGCGACGAATGGAACATATTCAGGCATTTTGTTGATGACTTGTAATGTATTATTCAAGCATTTGCGGATAAAACTTGTGAATTAGGCATGTAAATTTGTAAGCCTATAAAGAGTGCAAATTTTTAACACTATAAAGAGTCGATGCCTACATTGGAGAATCACACTTTAACAACTTCAAGTGCACAATGTATTAGAAACTTCAAACCATAAGTGCAGACAAAAATTACAGTTCTCAAATTAACAGACGATGCTATAAATTGTTTAGATACTCGGTCTAAGCAACATTACCAATTATAGATAAAGTTAGGGTGAAGTGTCAATATGCATTGAAAGGGAAATAACTAACAAACAAGAGATTAGGACCACAAACCTTGCTTTGAGAAGCTGTTTCCGAAACAAGGGTCTACCACCACAAGAAAAAGGTCGTCCACCAACAATACTGAGTTTTAGCATAGGGAGATCCATCCGACGGTAACCAACATGCTCATCACCAAGACTGGCCATTATAAATTGTCAGCATGCCAATAAGATAACCTTTACAATATAAATTCTTTTCCTTATACTATATAAGGTAGGACACAGATGGACAGCATGAAATATGAGCTCCACTAAAGAAATGAAAAGGTGAAGATAGAAACACTCTGTTATGGAGAAGACTTGGCTGTTTGATTCATATTATGGTATAAAGCTTGTCATATAAGCAGACAGATAATCAAAGGAATTGAACAATTCAACACATTCATATGCAGATGGTTGAATATTAATAGAAATCTTCACAACATGAGCCAGAGTCTCAGAATCAATCTTTGTTCACCGGGCGTGGGGTTCACCTCGGTCGGCGCTCCTTGTAGTCTTGTACCAAGAAAGACTAATTAGTAAACCTAAATTTTGAACTTAGTTCGGACTACTTGTGGCATTAAATTTATAATATGCAACTTTACAAAACTTTTTAAGTGCCAGCATTCTGGACAATTATGCTTGTGGCACCATCCTAATACCTGCACATGGATAATTGCCCTGCAAAAGGACATGCCCTTCTTTATGTTTACATTGCTATATTTTCTTTATAACAGCAAATATTGTCCAGATTGGTGCAGATATAACCATATTCCTGTTGTATAAACTTTTGTTTTCCATAACCTACTTGGTACATGGGTCGGTTGTACATAGTCCAACCACCAGCAGATGTACCAAGAGGACCTTTCTGGATCCTAGCTATTTATTTTCTACCTACAGTATAATGATCCATTTTATCATCGATCTTCCCTTACTTCTGAGACAGAGAGGGAGAGATATTGTGAGAAACGCAGATGGAAAGTCATACAGATAGCCAAAGTGAGAAATTGACAGTCCTAAACATCATAAATAAGCATATAGCCACACTATTTGATATATGGATCTATAGATTTAGTGACACTGAATAATTATATATCTCGAAAAACTTACCATTCCAGCTGAAGTTGAACAGCATCTTTTTCCCTACATATTGGAACAGCACACACTAAGAAAAAGAACAAGTAGATGAATTTAGCAAAGCAGACCTAAGAGGTAGAGCATATCAAAATTAGAGAACTATTTTTGTCAAGGAGATATGCAAGTAAGTGGACAGGAAAAAGTTGAATCTAACAATATCTCGGATCCTTTTAATATTTCATATTTTCAAAGCCATCATGTTGTTGACAGTTATGCTTGTAAGTTCTAGGATAGATTCGTCCTTCAGATTCATCATTTTCCACAGGCTCTACCACCAATGCCAGTGCTAATTAATCCTACTCACATGTCACCACTGTTGTCACCCCATTCACAATTACCAATCACAACCTTCATGAAGCTACAACACTAATCCGACTACCACCATATCTACCTGAGTTTGAATTCCAACAATAATGGAAAACGAATAAGACAGTATTTGCCGTAAAAAAATCCATCAGGTTTTTAAATTCAACCACATGGATGGTCAAAGAACTTCAAAAGAATTTTGATTTCGGGTTTCAAGAGACTGAATTCAGATATCATGATTGATTAGAACTTTCATAAGGATACCAGAATGTAACACCACATCGTGATCCGGTACTTAGAGATCCTGATAGTAATTCTTCAAGTTGCATTGATAAATGGAGCTTGGCCAGCAAAACAAGTAAAAAGAAATTATTTTAGGAATGAATTAGGAAGAAAATGAGAAATATCCAGTTACATACTATGCCTGAAGCATAATTAAAGGAAAGAGAATAAGATGGATCCAATCGCTAATAGCAAGTTAAAATCAGATGTCACATAAGAAAGTAAGGTATTGACATATATAAACAGGTAAGTGTAAGCTAAAGACAGGTCAATCTAAAGGACATATGGGTAAGCAATCGGAGAAAGTGGAACTTGGACTTGCCTTCCAGAAAACTTTTGAGTATTCCATGCATCATGGTTCCCCAGAATAACAGCTTTGGTCATCTCCAAATCTGCAATGCTTCGGACTAGATCCACATTTTCATTCCCAAAATCCCCTGAAGCAACGATAAAATGAAGTGAATTGATTATTCTTCTAATCTCACTTGGCTGGTGAATGAAAATAGTAGTTGAAAGAATACAATAACTATGTAGTACATATTGGGGATAAATAGATGGGAGATAATAAGAAAACATGCCTGTGAAGAGCACCAAATCCGGCTGCAATTTTCACAAAACAAATATCATTAGCTGAAGGAAATGAAAATTCAAAAAGATGTTATACATGAAAAAGTAAAAGGATTTCTCCAAGAGAAGGTTTTCGTTGTCCCAAGAAAGAAAGAAAAAGGGTAGCCGGTTAGCAAACCATCTTGTGTTCAAGCAGGGTCCGTGAAAGGCCGCACCCCAAGGGGATGTAATATAGGCAACTTACCCTGACGCAATGCTAAGTGGCTGATTCTATGGCTCGAACCCATGACCTATAGGCCATGCGGAGACAATTTTAGTGTTGCTCCAAGGATCCCTTCCCAAGAAAGAAAGAAAAAGTGAAAATACAAGGGATCCTCCCAAAAGAGCGGTTTCTAAAGTTAGTTTTGGATAATGAAGCTTGCACTTCACGATATCTCATGGTTGTATGCCATTTTTTTTTTATAAGTAATAGAGAATCATCCCTCAAAACAACACTAAAGGCAAAGCTGCAATTATTTACCATATAGTAGCTAGTCAGATACCGAAGCAGGTAAAGATCATGTCTTTTAATGTCGGAGGAGCAGAATGGAGAGGAACCGTTGTTAGGAACTCTGAAGCAACACTCAGATCTTGATTTCTAAAAATGTTCTTGAAGACCTAAGTGCAATTACGTGTGTCGAATATATCATAGCCAAAGCATATGCACTGCTCAGAGGAGCAAGTTAGCAACAATTGCTAAATTTATCCATTAACAAAAGGAATAAAATATGAAGATAATTTGTACAACTATGATCAAACTGTTTTTGCTTTGCACGAAATTTTTTGCTAGTCATGATATATTTTTTTTCCTTCAAATTAATAACCTTAATAGAAGAGCGGAGCGGGATAGAATTAGCCAACAAATTCATGTGTTACACACCAAGATATAACTATGGTTGAGTTTGGAGAGGCGAAGAGCAAGGGGAAAAGAAGATGCAAAAGCAAGACAAGTAAAACTATATAAATTTTAGTTAACCGTCCTCTCATGCAACATCTACACAGGAAATGTTTTAATACGCCAGGCAATTTAGGGGCAAGTTTAGCATGACAGAGAGCTGCATGAAACAAGGGTTTACCAACAGATAACATGATGTCCCATACCAAGAATTGTTAATGCATACTACCGTACATAGTGAGGCATGTTAAGAGTAATAACAATTGGTAATCAAGAGCTTCAAATTAAAGGGAAATTTGGCTTCCTTTAGTAAATCAATTCAATTCAGAGAGCTTTCATTGAGATGATAACCCAAATTCTAGAGCTTCGCTAGTGCACCTTTTTAACGGCTAATAGAACCAAAGTCAATACAAAGTCAGCTCGAATTACTAAATTTTGGTCAATTAATTCCTGTTACTTTGGCTGGATTATTTGTAAACTACAGAAATATGCTTTATGCATTCTAGAAATTAGCTTATTCACAATAAGCAATACCTCAACAACCCTAGCACAAAAAAAGAACTTTTTTGAGAAAACAGAATAAATTACTCCCTCCATCTCAATTTATGTGGTACACCTTTTTTAGCCCGTCCCAAAAGGAATGTCATGCTTTCTTATTTAGAAATAATTGAACTTTAAACTTTCTATTTTAACTAATGAGATGATTTGTAGCCACACAAATATTTATAGCTTAGTCAAATACCATCATATTAATTGGAACGTAGAGAGTAATTAATAAAATTAAACAAAATAAACATGCTAAATACCTTCAAAAATTGAAGAGCCTTCCTATCTTCTTCTAGGTTCCAGTCATCATGCTTCACAATTTTCAACATTTCCATAAAAAGGAAACTAAATCAATTCAAATTACAAAAAAAAAAAAAAAAGAAGTAACAAAATAAGACTTAAAGTAGCAAATGAAAATGCTTACGACGTCGCCGACGACGGCGATTCGGACGGAAGAGGACATCGAGAAGTCACCGCCGGCGAGTTTTGACGGCGTTGGATGAAGGATGGGGCCGGAAATGCCACAGAACGGAGTGGGCGCGTGTAGCCACGTGCTTCCGTTGAACATATAGACTTGTAGCCAACAAATATTTGGGCGCAAAGCGCAATAACTGTTCCAGTTTCCAATTTCTAATAGTCAAATGTAATATTATATTATTTGCTTTTCTTTTTTTGGTTTGAATAACTCTACAGTACTGAAATTCTCTTCATTTTAAAAGAAATAATTAAATAACCATTTTGTAGTTGTTCAATATTGTTTAATGAACATAATGTTTGGATAAATTGTATCGTTTACCATCGTTTCATGATGTCATGCACCAACAATATGAAGAATAAAGTTGTACAAAACAAAATAGGATATAAAGTAGAATTATTATATAAAAAAGTAGGATAAAGAATATAATATGATTATTTAATAATAAGGAAGGGCAAGATGAGAGAAAAAAGTAAGGTAACAACATCATCACACAAAATTAGTCGTTTCATAAAGTGACACTTTTCGTTGTTACATAACGACGGATTTAACGATACGATATAATAAAATTTAACTAACAATCAAAATAAACAATGTATTTAAAATAACAATATATTATAATAATATGGATACCAACCATCAAAACAAGCTATAAGTGATTCAGACATGTTCAGAAGGTGAAAATTATATTAATTTTTAATAATAAACTGCAAATTTTTGTAAGAAAATTTGTTATGTATAATTCTGTCACAAACTGGTGTAGAACAATTTAATTTGTAATAAAGTTATTTTAAGTTCGCTCTCTCAATAGGTGGTGGAATGAAAGGCCAATTATTCAAATATAAAAGATTTCATCAATTGAATTATTGTAAGCTGCTACTAAAACCGGGCTCATGGTACACTCCGATCTTCGATGGGATAAACTGGACTCCAGACATGATGACGAGAGACCGGAATCGAGGCAAGGGTCTCATCGAGTCAGGGTCCAAGGGCATGACGCCCGCCTTCGAGAATATCAGAGTCATGATGCGGGATCGGTCCAAACCTCGCAAGACTTCGAAGAACGTTGTCAGGTAATCGAGCACGACCAACAGAAAGCCGTAATGTCCGCGACTGACCTGATATCACGGCATGGATCTCGGCACGTATCGATAAAGAACTGGCAATCAGTTAAACATAAGATTTTTTCCTTTTGTGGAATTGTACCTAGAGTAGGATTCCCCTACTATATAAATGAGGGGTCTGATAATTCATTAGACACATTGTAACACGTATTCCAAAGCAATGATTACTATTTTCACTGTTATTAAAAGCTCTTTTTCTTGTTCATCAGTACCGGATGGTCAGCCCGGATCGAGGATGAATATTTAAGGCTGGAGTGTGATGACCCAAAAGGTCATCCCGTATATTTCTAGCTAATTTTGTATTTCGAGGTTGTGAAAACCTCCTTCTATCTCACCTCGATTTGCGTGCGCAGCCCGGACGTGTAGCCAGGAAGACTTTATGTGAAAAACTGATAAAAATGATAATTTTGTATTAGAAATTTGAATAAAGTTGACTTCAGTAAATGTTTTTGGTAAACAGATCCGGACCCGTAATTTGACGGTTGCGAAGGGTCCGTAGGAAAATATGGGACTTGGGCTTATGCCTGGAATTGAATTCCGAGGTCCCAAGTCCGAGAAATGAATTTTTAAAGAAAATTGTTTTCGAAAAATATAAAGGTTGTTGAAAATAAAATTTGAGGTGAAACTTGTGATATCGGGCCCGTATCATGGTTCTGGAGTCCGTACAGGTTCGATATGACTTATATGTGTTATCTGTGAAATTTGGTAAGAAACAGACTTAGTTTGACGTGATTCAGATCATAAATGCAAAACTTAATGTTTATAGAAGTTTTGAGGAATTTCATTGATTTTTAATTTAATTCATCGTTTTAGTGTTGCTTTATGTTGTTTGAAATCTCGAGCGAGTCCGTGTTAGGTTATAAGACTTGTTCGTGCATTTAGGTAGGGTCCCGGGGGCCTCAGGTGAGAGTCGGATGGAGTTCGGGTCAATTTTCTCTATTTTTGAACTGCTGATTGCTGTCTTCTGGTTTCCTTCTATGCGATCGCATAGAGGTAATCGCGATTGCATAGCATTGATTGGACCCGCCCAGTTTTCCTTCACTGCGATCGCACAGGTACGGTCGCGATCGCGAAAGTCTATTTTTCCCTTCTCCGCGTTCGCAATCACATCGCGAACGCATAGTGCAAGTGGGTCAACAACAAAATTCCTTTTATGCGATCGCAGTGTTCTCCTCGCGATCGCATAGAACGTTTCTTTGGACAGTGATATTTTCTCTACGCGATCACATCTCGTTTTCCGCGATCGCACTGAACAAAACACCTGGGCAGAATATAAGTTTCCAAAATCGGGGGTTTCACCATTTTAAACATATTTTGACTTCTAGAACTCGGTTTTGACGGTTCTTTGAGGGTTTTTCACACAAATCGAATGGGTAAGTGTTCTTCCACTAGAATTAATTATATTTCATGAATTAGTTCTTGTTTTTATCATTTAAATTGTGTTTTGGGTTGAGAGAATTGTGGGTTTTGAAAGAAAATTTCTAAAATGAAAAATCATGATTTGAAGGGCCAAATGGTATAGGAATTTGATAAATTTAGTATGGTTGAACTCGTATCGGAATGTGTAATCAATTTTTGTAAAATTTATCGGGTTCCGAGGTGCGATCCCGGGGGGTCAACTTTTGGGTCGATTTTTTTATTATAATATTGTAAATATTGAAACTTTATTATTCGGAATAGTTCCTTATACATTTTATATGTATTTTGAAGTTGTTTTAGTTGATTTTGAGTCGTTCGGAGGCCTTCCCGCCCGATAAGTCTATTTTTGAGTACCGGGTTATCGTCTTTGAGGTAAGTATCTTGCCTAACCTTGCGTGGGGGAACTACCCCTTAGGATTGAGTCTTCTATGTTGATTGTAGTCCGCGTACGCGAGGTGACGAGTGCGTATGATTGCTCTTTAGGGATTTTAGGTCCTTATGTTCCCCGTGTATGAATTGAAGTTGTTATATCTGAATTCCTGATTTCTAGTTTCATCTCTCCCTGCTCAAATTAGAAGTACTTGCCTAGCATTTCTTGTTTCTTATTTGATCTTAATTGACTTAAATGAAGACTTTGTCTTTCCTACCGTTATACTATATCTTTCTTCATACACTGCCTATGTGACTAAAACTAGTATTAATCTCGCCCTATAATTGTCTAACAAGTAATTAGAATATCTATACGTTGGTGTCAAGCATGCCCGTGAGTCGTACATTGTGATTTAAATGATTTTCCCTTAAGTACTACTTAGGTTTAATTGATGACCGCCCATGTTGATGGTAATTCTTTGATGATGCCTATTTACTGAGCATTGTTCAAGCTGAGTTTATTCGGTGAAGCTAATTGTCTAAGTGAGATTGGTTATAACTGATTCCCTTGTCGGGATGATTTGGTTTCTTGGTTGCGAACTTGAATATATAGAATCATTGCTATATTTGCCTTGTTTTCCCCTCGTTATGTTGCTTCTCTTTGTGCTTGGCATTCCTTTCAGTGGCTACTTCTTATGAGTGAGTTTTTACCATTTTTGTGATTTAAGTCTTTGTATTGATTTGCTCATCGCATTTTGCATTCGGTATTGTTTGTTTTTGCGCCAGTTGTGGCAATATATGTTGTTTTTGTCGCATTCTGCTTAATTTCCTCAGTGGCTACATTGCATATTGAAATTGGGACTACGGACCGAGATCCGGGAGCTTTTCCCCTGTACTGCATTGTTAAATTGGGACTACGGATCGAGATCCGGGAGCTTTCCCCCTGTACTGCATTGCTCATTTAAATTGGGACTACGGACGGAGATCCGAGAGCTTTTCCCCTGTACTATATTGCATATTTAAATTGGGACTACGGACGGTGATCCGGGAGCTTTCCCCCTATACTGCATCGCATATTTAAATTGGGACTACGGACGAGATTTCGGGAGCTTTTCCCATGTGTTGATACCCAATTTTTCCTCAAATTATTTTTAAATTTGCATATATACCTTCAAAATCAAATTCCATAACAATTGGTATTTTCACATAATTTTCTCATATTTTTACAAATTTATTTCCAATTTGCCCAGTATTTTTATCTCTAATAATTAATTATAAATTGCATTACAAATGATTCCAAATACATCTCTTGACTTAATACATTATTTTTGGCCTTGGTAATATCAAATTATTTCACAATTGGCCAGATTGGCACTCTTTGACTATAATTGCAACAACTTTACAATTATAGCCTAATCATATATTTTATGTTATTTTTGGCCCAATAATTAGTCATTTTATATTTTAAATACTAATTAATCATGATAATTTAATTTTATTAATCATCAATTTTATTTTTATAATTATCAACTATTTTCATAAATTTTATCTATTTTTATGGGGTATTTGACAAATAGCCATTTTTTATTTCAAATCTAACCTATTAAAACCGGACCCCTTACCCACTTAAATGGCGCAATACCCCAGGCCCAATACCTTATCCACCCGACCCAATACCTTATTTAATTCTGGCCGTTGATAAGTTTCTTATCAACGGTCCATATCCCCCATTTCCTAATTTAACCCTAAAGACTACCCCTTCCCCCTCTCATTTCCCTCTCATTTTCTCCGACGTTACATCTATCATCTCTCAAAACCCTCTCTGCTAAACCTAGCTCCTCTCACCGGTCGTCGCCTTGCCGGTAACCATAGTGGTCTCACCACCATCCCCAGCCTCATGGCTCCTTCCTATGCCATATTGATGCTGTCTTGAGGTTTTCAAGGGAACTAGAGGCGGTTCACTTACCTACCATGATCTCACATGCCGTTCTCCGGCCATCCATGGCCGTCCGAGTAAGATTTTCTCATTTTTCGGCGAGAACCACTGGTTCTTTAGCCGGTTCTCCTTCTCTTTGGGTTGTCTCTATGAAACCCTAACTATCAGTCTCTGATTTTCATAGATCTATAACAGATCTTGGCTTATTCCGAGCTAGTTTTGGTGTTTTCAAAAGGTTTTCCGATTTTCATGAAGTGACTCGTCACTTTCTAACTAGGGTTTTCAAACCTCCTTTCAAAAATGATTTCCCTTCATATTTTAAGTATTATCCTATGATTTTTATTATGTTTAAGCTTTATTCGAGCCTTTTCCCTTTGTGTTTGAGTTATTTCATTAAAAACCCTAAAGTCTTAGCTTTCACCTATGGCTCTGAGTTTGTTTACAATGATGTATTCATTTGTTCTATTATGTTCACTCTGTTCTCTTGATTATTCTGTGATTTCGTGATGTTTTACCCCATATTGCCTGTTAGGGTTTCTGGTTGCTATTACCATGCTTAATCTGTGGTTCATCTTTATTCATTGTTTATCGATACCTCTAAATCTTCACCTTTCCTGCTTGTATTATGCTTATTCAGTGATTCCTGTCATTATCCTATGTAAACCCTAATTCCGTGTGATTTTACCCTGTTTTAAACACTAGGGTTTCTGACTCTCTTCTATTATGTGTTTACTTTGTATAACCTATGCTGATTCTTAAATCCGTACTACTCCTATTTCGAATCCCTAATTTCCTATGATTAATTTCCTTTAATTGATTTCCAGTGATAATCTTTATGACTATTAGTTATTTCTTACTTTATTACTATCAATTAATTCTTACAGTAGTGTTTTAATGAACCTGCCCCCAATTCCCTACTATGTGGTTACTATGTATGAATCTTTCCTTATTTGCTTCCTTTCCTTACTTGTAACCTTTTCCTACCGTTAGAGGGTTAACTCCCTTAATTAAGGAAGTACCCCTACTATTCTTAAACTGATTGATTCTGATTCCCTTAATTGCTGCCTGACTTTGATCTGCACCTTATTTTACTACTGTTTTCAAAGCTATATATACCCAGGCCTCTTATTTTCCAAACACATGAACTGATCTGTTCAAAAGCTCTCTCTCACAATTTAGAAAACTCTCTGCTCTCTCTTCTGTGCTAGCTACTACTATTCTAAGTTAGCCGGCTGCAAGCCAAGGCTAACTATTGTGCATCTCCTACTTTCTGTTTGTGTTACTGCTTTCTTCACTTCACTGGTATGTTCTAATATAGATTTCAGTCCTCAAACCAACGTGTTTCTATCACTGTTGTAATCCAGTGTGTTTCTAATTTGCTTTACTTATTATTCAACATGTATCTAGGATCCTGAACTCCCCTCTGCATGTTAAGTTAGGATTTATTTGACCAGCATGTTTCTGTATACTTAGCACCTGCTTCTTACATGAATCTCCATGCCTATGATTGGTACATTAGTTTAATCATGGTCTTAGTTGCTTTGGTGTTAATCTAACCTAGTACTTTGTTGTACCCTTAATCCTCTGAACCCTTAGGAGTTTCTGATTGTATGCCTATATGTGTGTCTTCCTGTTACATGGTTGCCTCACATGCTTTGTATTTGTCCCTCAAATCCCATTACCCCTGTTTGTGATTGTTGGACCATCCCTGGTCTTTTACGTGATGTTGAACTTCTATTTCCCTCTTCAAAACTGTTTTCTTACTTACCCTTTCTCAAAACTATTTTCTTACTTAAACCCCTTTTTAAAAAATAAAAAGCACTCTCACATATACTCTTAGAAGTCTAGGTTCTGCCCCTTCTGTGTGAGCATTGCCTTGGGACCCTTGAGCTCCCTCTGAACTTTGACACACAGAGGCTGGCCATTCCATACTGCACTTACTCTGTTTTGGCTATGAAATCTGGGTATGAGCACTGCCCGGGAGTCCTTGAGGTCCTTAGGGAACTCTGACACACCCGGATTATGAGAAGGTTGTGAAATAATACTTGACATTGAGGACTTGGAGACTTGAGCCTATTTTGTAGGCTCCCTATAGTTAACTTCTTATTTTCCTTCTATTTCAGTTGTGTAATTCGTATTCAATGGCATGTAATAATTAATTATAAATAACTCTGGGTTCGGATAGTGAAAATGGGTAGGTGATATGCATGATGTAGTATTATTAAGGGTAGAAACCATGCCTCTAAGTTTTATTTTTCTCTATGCGCAATAGCAGTCATGTTTAGGTACACCATTCCATGCATTAGATATCATGCTACTTAGGATTTATGTGTATTCAACATCTCATCTCCACGCTTAGAAATCCTGCCTATAGGATAAATAATTACAATAAAATAAGTTGTTATTACGTGATTCTGCCCATGTTCTGAAATTTTACTAGAAGTACTGTCTTAGGATAAATAAGCTGTAATCATGTCTCATCACGCCATACACGTAGAGATCCTGTTCTAGGTGAATAACCATTAAAAATCTGTCACCTATGCTATTCCTGAAACCGTGCATAATGCTAGGATTCTATGTGCATTTAGAAATCCTGTTTAAGTTATTACGCATCATACTGCATTAGATATCATGCTATAGGATCGTATCTATTTAACTGCATTTAGTCTAAACACAGAACAATCCCCTGTTCTCAGCAACTGGTAATTAGTCTTTGTACATCTTCACATCTAGAATCGCATGTTATTAGCTATAAACAACCTAGAGTCATTAACAAATCTGAATAACTGTTGCATGTTATCCAACACTTAGGCAAGCCTTAGGTAATTAACTTAAAAAAGATAAAAATCAGAACTGTCTTTGTGATCATGTCATCATGCTTAAAACCAGTAGGCAAGCCTGATTAAAACTTCCTCTCTGAGTTATGCAATAATCTGTCTGTCACCTAGATACCATGTTTTAGGATTCTGAATTAGTATAGATCTTAATTGTGTATGAGAGATGTTGCTTATGTGTACTGTGTGGAGGAATATTTAAGCCTTTATCTGTTTTCTATGCTTTCCTTTATCTGCAGTCCTACTTGTTTTATTATCCGTCGCCTTAGAATTTTACCTTTAAAAACCTGAGGGTCTGCCTAATACCTCTTTTTAGGATAGAAGTCCTGATTTCCTCCGGGACTGATAGGAAGGGACGGGTAACAGCACGCAATAGAGGTCGAGACCAACACTCATTTTTTAATAACCTTACGGGGTGAGAAGGGTAGAATATGGATATGATGACCGGTGCGCTAATACTACGTGTAGCCCCTCTTCGAGGAGTGATTACCGGGTATTGCATTGATGTGATCCATATTATTGTAAACCTAGGACACCTTTTATATGCTTAGCTCGTAATCTTTTTTTTCGAAAGCTAGCTGTCTTTACTATTTTCTAAACATCTACATGCGTAAGACTTAAATCCCCTCTTATTTGAGCCCTTACTTGTTATTTGCTAATTGTACAAATTCACGAAATCATTTGGCCGGGAACCATACTTGTGGATCCTGAGGGGTGCCTAACACCTTCCCCTTAGGATAATTTCAAGCCCTTTCCCAAATCTCTGGTTAGCAACGTAGTTGTAATTGAACCCTTTAGGTTCCCTAACACACCGTTAAAATCGTTAGGTGGCGACTCTTCAAATATGCAAACCCCTTTCCCAAAAGGAAAGAGTTGTCCCAACCAATGTCATAAACCCGATATTCCGCGAGGAAAAAAAGGGGGCGCGACACCATGTACTGCATTGCATGACAAATTTTGAGTTGCGAACTGAGTTCCGGTGATTTTATCATTGAGGAGATTTGGATCGAAAGATATATATATATATATATACATATTGAAAAGTATAGCTGAAAAAGCAATTATCTCCAGGAAAAGTTATTTCTGAATGACTTCTATTTCGAAAGTATATTTGAAAAGTATTTGTCTTGCAGAAAAATTATATTTGAAAGAGCAGTATTTGGGAAAGTATATTTGAACACCACGTATTTTGCAGGTACTATGTTTTAAAGATTTCTCATTATAAAAATATATAAATATACATTCAGAGAAAGTATGTTTCAAAGAAGAAATTTCTCTATTCCGAAATGATTATATCTTTAAAGCTTTCGAAATAAACTCACGATTTAAAGGTTTTCGCTCGAAGGTTTGACCAGCTTTATTGAGTTTATTGGCTAAGGCCTGACGTGAATAAATTGATGCGATGCTGAGTTGCTAGTGTTTTATTGGGTTGTGATTTCCGACATTTGTCTTGCATTCTTTCCATTCTCTTCGCATATTTCTATTATGCAGTCCGTTGATCGTAATTATTGAATTTTCTTTCGTATTATTCGATCGTAGCGTTAATTATATCGAAAAATCTTTAGATAGATATTATGTTTCGGTCATTGGTACATTTATGTCTTTTTACTTATTAGACCAGTGGTGTCTTGACTAGTCCTCGTCACTACTTCACCGAGGTTAGTCTTGATACTTAGTGGGCACCGCCGTGGTGTGCTCATACTACACTTCAGCGCATTTTTGTGTGCAGATCCAGGTTATTGTTGTTGTTAGCTGCATGGATCGTTGATGAGGAGACTCAAGGTAAACCTGCTGCTGCGTTCGCAGGCTTCGGAGTGACCTTCCTGTTTATGTCAACTGTACTTATTATTTCTAGACATTTGTATTTAGATTCGGTTGAAAAATGTCGTAGAGCTTATGACTTGTATTTACCGGGTTTTGGGAAATTGTAAACTCTGTCAAGATTTCTATATCGAGACTATTATAATTCCTTTATTTTGTTGTTGTTCAGTGAAAATGTTAGGCTTACCTAGTCCCTAAGACTAGGTGCCATCACGATACCCAACGGAGGAAAATTTGGGTCGTGACATACGGTCATCTTCCTCACGTGATTTGAATTCATTATATCTTTGTTTGTTCATTCTGGTTCAATTTATCGTTTTGTATCAAATTAATCCACGTATCTTTAAAATCATTTATAAATTTAATTGTTATTTGATTTTGAGAGTAAACAAAGTCCTCTCTCAATTGTAGTCAAAGTCAATTGTCATTTTTAAAATAGCACGCTACTTAACAAAGTCAATCACATTGTATAGCCAGCAATTACCGGTAGAAAAGACAATTATTGCAATTATAGTCGTTCTATTTCTCTCACACCAACTCCCTCCACCCCACTCCCCTCCCCCCCCAAAAAAAATATATATACAGAGAAATTCACTCAAAATTAATGCAAAACATATTTGTACTATTTTAATGATTTTTTCTTATAGCTAATATAATACAGTTTGTGTAGAAATAGAGATAAAAACAAATAAAAAAAGAGCTGAAGCAGAGCTTTAAAAAGTTAGATTTAAGTTACACATGTAAATCTTCATCACAAACTCTATATATAGTAACCTGAAAAGGGAAAGTCGTAATATGTATAGAGTAAAATTTCTTTACATGTCCCGAAGGGATGGCCCAGTTGGGTTTGGAGGGCTGTCCATACGGACGACGCAAGTTCGAACTGTCTCAATATTCTCTGGATCTGAACTTGTCACACGAAACTTGTCTAATGCGATTTACATTTGATATAAAATCAAACGTGTTATGTATTTCCTAGTTCAAATTACAAGAGGCTTTATCCAAATAAAATCCAAGTTGATATCATATATCTTAAATTCTTAATTAGGCATGTGAAAACACTCAGTGACCACTAGAAAATGTTTCCTAAGTTTGGATAATACCAGCCGAAATAGAAGAATTTGGTTCAAAGAGTAGTCTATAAGACACATTTTGTCCATAATTTTTTTCTTTGTTTCAATTTTTTTTTCCGAAAATATGTTTGTACGTAAAATTTTGCAATTTTTTCAAAAAGAATTCAAAAATGAAAATTTCAAAACCAAAAAACATTTTTAACCACTATTTCAAAAATTAAATATTTTTTTTTCTCCACTCAGCAAACTACAATATATTTTCAAGTGAAATGTATGTCCAAACATAATTTCAAAAACTTAACTCCAATTATTACTTTTTTTTAAAAAAAAATTACAATTTTTATGTCCAAAGGCCTACTAAAATTGCCAATCTTATGCCTATTACCCCTATTAATATTCAAGCTCTAAACTTTCATTTCTCAAACCAATATGAGTAGCAAATTTTATTTTAGCCCGAAAATGGTTTTCCAAAATCTTCTTTACTTCTTGTTTCCCTTTGTTTTTCTTCAACATTTTGCTTTATATCAAGAACAAGTAGTTAGTGTTGTTCTCCGTTTCAAAATCATAAATTAGAAAACTGTTAGAAGAAACAGAAAATCTGTAAACGATAAGAAATATTCCGAGTCCACAATTTCCTTGTATATCCTTAAGGAATTTTAACCCCCTCAAAAGTTGCCAAGGTAATGGATTAAATCCTCCCAGGATGAAACGGAATAAACATTCCTGCAACAGTGGCAATACAAACTGCAGGATACCAACGAACTCAAAGAATAGAGCAAATCACACTTGACCCTTATGTTTATTTAAAAAAAATAATGCAACAAAGTAGAAAGAGAGGAGATAATTTCAGATTTTTCTTTTTAGAAAAATGAGGCCAAGCCTCTAAATTTATACATAATCAAAGGGTGAGATGAAGAGGTGCAATCCAAAAGTCACCTCTTCCATTTCCCATTCACACCCCTTAATAAAAGCGCAACAGTTAGATCAGCCTATTGGCTTTCTAGCTTCAAATTCTCAGCTTCTGAAATTGAATCCAAATATTTCACTCATATTTTTTGTGCATTTGCTGATATTAATCCCAAAGATTTTCAAGTCTCTATTTCCTCAACAAATATATCACCATTTTCCACTTTCACAAAAAATGTTCAACAAAAAAACCCTTCAATTAAAACCCTATTGTCCATTAAAGATTCTAATTTTGTCACTTTTTCTACCATGGCTAGTACTCCAACTTCTCGAAAAAAATTCATCGATTCGTCGATATTTTTAGCTAGATCTTTAAATTTCCATGGTTTAGATCTTTATTGGACTTACCCTAAATCAAATTCAGACATGATCAACTTAGAGAAATTCTTATAAAAGAATGGCGATCCGCGATAATCTTGGAGTCTAAAAAATCAAGTAAACAAGCATTGTTACTAAGTTTAGCAGTTTATTACAAACCAAAAATTAATGCTACTATGAATTACCCTTCAAATTCATTAGCAAGAAGTTTAGATTGGATTAATCTAATGGCTTATAATTTCACTTCTCCTAATCTTTCGCATGTAACGCGACCTCATGCTGCATTATTAGATCAAGATTCTGGAAAAAATATTAGTGGAAGTGCTGGAATTAAAGATTGGATTAAGTCTGGAATTCCCTCTAAGAAAATAGTTTTTGGGTTGCCATTTTTCGGATATGCATGGAGATTATTGAATAGGGAAAATCATGATTTAAATGCACCGGCTCGAGGACCTATGGGGGGTGGAGATGGATCAACGGGGTATAAAGAAATAAGTGAATTTTGTGTTAGGGTAACAATAACATTTGATGCTGATATTATTGGGAATTATTGCTATTTGGTAACAACATGGATTAATTTTGATGGATTTAATACCATTTTTACTAAGGTTGCTTTTACTAAAAAGAATGGATTGCTTGGTTATTTTTCATGGCATGTTGGGGTGGATAATAAATGGACTCTTTCTCAAGAATTATTATTATTATTATTATTATTATTATTATTATTATTATTATTATTATTATTATTATTATTATTATTGTTATTATTATTATTATTATTGTTATTATTATTGTTATTATTATTATTATTGTTATTCTTATTATTGTTATTATTATTATTATTGTTATTATTATTATTCTTATTATTATTATTGTTGTTATTATTGTTATTGTTGTTATTCTTATTATTGTTATTGTTGTTATTGTTATTGTTGTTATTCTTATTATTGTTATTATTATTATTGTTATTGTTATTATTGTTATTATTGTTATTGTTATTATTGTTATTGTTATTATTGTTATTCTTATTATTGTTATTATTATTGTTATTATTGTTATTATTGTTATTATTGTTGTTGTTATTATTGTTATTATTGTTGTTGTTATTGTTATTATTGTTATTATTATTGTTGTTGTTATTGTTATTATTGTTGTTGTTATTGTTATTATTGTTATTATTATTGTTGTTGTTATTGTTATTATTGTTGTTGTTATTGTTATTATTATTGTTATTATTGTTGTTATTGTTATTATTATTGTTATTGTTGTTATTATTGTTATTGTTGTTATTGTTGTTATTATTGTTATTATTATTGTTATTACTGTTGTTATTATTGTTATTATTATTGTTATTGTTATTATTGTTGTTATTGTTGTTGTTATTATTGTTATTATTGTTATTATTATTGTTGTTATTATTGTTATTATTATTGTTATTATTGTTGTTATTATTGTTATTATTATTGTTATTGTTATTATTATTATTATTGTTATTATTGTTATTATTGTTATTATTATTGTTATTATTGTTGTTATTATTGTTATTATTGTTGTTATTATTGTTATTATTGTTGTTATTATTGTTATTATTGTTATTATTATTGTTATTATTGTTATTATTATTGTTATTATTGTTATTATTGTTATTATTGTTATTATTATTGTTATTATTCTTGTTATTATTGTTGTTATTATTATTGTTATTGTTATTATTCTTATTATTATTATTGTTTATTATTGTTATTATTATTATTAGTATTATTATTATTACTAGTATTATTATTACTATTAGTATTATTATTATTACTATTATTATTATTATTATTATTATTACTATTATTATTATTATTACTATTACTATTATCATTATTATTATCATTATTATTATTATTATTATTTCCTATTTGCTAGTATCTTCCTTATTTCTTTTTTTGGAAATTCTAAAGAAAATTCGCACCCGTTATTCTTTGGGTACGCACTGGGTAACCTACTTACTGTGCAATAGTGCGCAAACTATACAGGAGATATAAATCGCATTATGCAATCCCAATACGACGAACTTTGGCTGAGGAGGCAACTGGTGGGTTATTGATCCCTGATCTCCCAGGTGAGAAACCACTTGCCCAATCAAAACATGTTGATCCCACCCGAGTCCATAACCCATAACCCCTCAACTTGGGCCCTAATGAGCCGAATCCAATTTAATAAAAAAAAGTAAAAAACTAATAAATGATAAAAATTTCAAATTTTAATTTATACATATATATGAACTTGAAATTACTACATGTCCTTGAAGTCAATTAAAATAAAAATGTAAGAAAAATCATACTTTATTAACATTAAAACTTGAGAAACAATGGAATTCGACTATTTCTATAACTAATAGTCTAAAACATATGGAATTCGACTATTTCAACAAGACGCCTCATAATGTCTGGTGCTATAGTCTTTCTTCAATGTTTGAATTTAATTTTTTACCACTTGTCTGAATATATATATAGGTGAGCTGGTCCGGGCCAGTTGACCCGCGGGTCAGCTACTGGTTCGGGTCTAGTGCGGTTCAATGTATCAAAATATTATAGCCCAACCCAGGCCCCTTAAATTAATGGGTTGGTCTGGTTAGGGTTTTCGTGGGTCACGGGCCGATTAAAGAGTCAATTTTATGGGTGAATGACACAGTTACCCACAAAAATAAAATTATTTACCCTTACCTATCCATTTATTTTCTACTCATCAAACTAATTACATTTTCTACCCATAGTAGTTTTTACGGGAAATTTTCTCTTTTTTCTCCAATTATTTTTTATTTCTATGCTTCTTTTCTTTTTTCTTGTTTTCTTCTTATTCTTTTATTTTTTCTATTTTATTCATTTATTTTTGCCCATACCGTATTATTATTATTTTTATCATAACTTATTTCACACTCAAATTTGACTCCTTCTATATTTTTTCTTTTTATTTATTTTCTTTATTTCTTGTTCCTTTTCTAATTTCAGTGATTGCCATGCAAACCTTGATCTCTCTCCCTACAAATATCAGTACATACTCCACCAGTAGCAATAACTCAACCAGATGGAGCAAGAAAACATAATCTACGGTCACCAAATCTCCATATATTTTAGTTAGAATAGAAATGATAATAAAATATTGAAAAATACAATAAAAATATAAGTAGCAAAAAAGACTTCTAGTACCATATGATATAAATATGGTATACATGTATACCAACCGAGTATATGATTGCTCTAGAATATTGCTACAACTATCTGTGACTATACTACTGTACCAAATATTAAAGGATGCAATGAAAGTATGAGAAATTACATGCCCACATTGCAAGCTAAATATTCGCAAAGCAACTTGCTCATTCAGTATACTAACATGATATATAGTTGTAATGGGCCGTTCCAACAATTCCCTATAACTATAAAAATTATTACATAATACACATAATCTATGTCAATCAGCACAAAAAAATTTCAGCACTGCAAATCATGTTCATATAAATAATTTCAGAATAGAATTCACTTAAAGATGCAGCTAAAACAACCAAAAAATAATCAAACTACCATATGATACCAACATGGCATATAACTATACCAACACGGCATACAATTTTACTTGTTAATTTTTGACAACTATATGACTATACTACTATGACATACACATGCATATAGAGAAAAATAAAAATAGTGTACCACATATTAATATAATATAATATTTCAAGATATTGTACTATATTACTATTATTAAAAAAAATCAAATAGCCAAGAAAGGATTCAACTAGCATATGGTACCAACATAGTCTATAGTTATACTAATAGGGTATATAATTGTACGGGGTCATTCCAACAACTGCATATAACTATAAAAACTACTGCATAATACACAAATTCTATGTCCATAGGTACAAGAAAATTCAACACAACAAAGCATGATCATATAAACCATTTTAGAATAGAATTCACTTAAAAATGCAGCCAAAACAATCAAAATATATTCTAACTACGATATTGTCACACCCCTTTTTACCCCAGCAAAAGATATTTGTGTATTATATGGATTGTTGTAAGTTAAAGAGTTTTTCCAATTAAAGTGACAAACTTGAGTAGGGATTATCTTATTTACAGAGTCGCCACTTGGAATTGCGTTTTTGGGTGTTCCAAATCACCTTTTATTTGAATCCCTAGTCAAAGGAAAGTTTGACTCTATTATTATTGGTCCGCGAAAGCAAAGTTCGGGTAAGGAATTCTGTTGACCGCGGAGAAGGTGTAAGGCATTCCCCGAGTCCCGTGGTTCTAGCACGGTCGCTTTATTGACTTAAAGATTGGCTTTAATTAATTTTGGACAAACTGTGATTTATATGATTTTCATATTTTACCTATCCGCTTTTATCTCTTGATTACTAAAATTATTAAACAAACTGATTTGGATAATATTACGTTGTCATACCACGTTACGCAAACGAATGCATGATCGAATAACAAAATTAATTAACTTATCATAATTGCGCCTCGCAAGCAAATCCGAAATTGATAAACAATTATTTGTAGTACTTTTGAGAAATTACTACATTTGAGAAAATTAATTTTTGAAAATTATTAAAAGTCAATTATCGCGCTACGCAAGCGAATCCGTGATTTTAGCATAGGATTAACTAAACTAATAGGTATGGTGTGATGTTATTTAACTAATTTATTGAATGTTAAACATCACACTATGCAAGCAATTTCGTGAAGTCAAAGCGCGCCTACTAATTGCCTAGCGTTTAAATTAATTAGAAGAAATGAGTTAATTTAATTAGTAACAAAATTCTTTATTTTTCTAGCCTTATCGTTGGAAAAATTATGCAAATAAATGTTGGACCAACTCTATCTATTTAAAAGAAATGAGTCAAATTCTTGTTAAAAGAGAAATGGGCCAGCTTATGAATTCTAAAACACGGCTGGGCGAAATATCCAACCTCACGAACTGATTAGCCAAAGTCTGAATATCTGAAGCTAACTGTCTCTCACCGACCGGAATAAATGCAAGGTTGCCCATACTCAATGCCTTCCTACTCAATGCATCGGCCAGTACATTGGCCTTCCCTGAATGATACAATATAGTCGTCATAGTATTTCAATAACTCTAACCATCTCCTCTGCCTCAAATTAAGATCCTTTTTCTTGAACAAGTACTGAAGGCTGCGATGATCCTTGAAAACCTCACATGGCACACCATAAAGATAGTGCCTCCAAATCTTCAATGCATGAACAATGGCTGCCAACTCTAAGTCATGGACATGATAATTATTCTCATGGACTTTCAAATGCCGAGACGCATATGCTATCACCCTTCCCTCCTGCATCAATACCGTTCCAAGCCCAACACGTGAGGCATCACAATATACCGTGAAAGATCCCGAACCTGATGGTAAAACCAACACCGATGCTGAAGTCAAGGATGTCTTGAGCTTCTGAAAGCTCGCATCACACTCGTCTGACCATTTGAATGGGCACCTTTCTGAGTCAATTTAGTTATTGAGGATGCTATGGATGAGAACCACTCCACAAAACGACGGTAGTAACCTGCCAAACCCAAGAAGCTCCTGATTTCCGTGGCTGAAGTGGGTCTAGGCCAGTTCTTGACTGCCTCTATCTTCTTAGGAATTACCTGAATACCCTCTGCTGATACGATGTGACCCAAGAAGGCTACTGAATCCAACCAGAACTTGCACTTTGAAAATTTTCCATACAACTAACTATCCCTCAAAGTCTGGAGCGCTATCCGGAGGTGCTGATCATGCTCCTCCCGACTGCGAGAGTATATTAGAATATCATCAATGAACACAATTACGAAGGAATCCAGATAAGGCTTGAAAACCCGATTCATCAAGTCCATAAATGCTGCTGGGGCATTAGTCAAGCCAAAAGACATTACCAGAAAGGTTGTCTTAGGGACATCAGATGCCCTAATCTTCAACTGATGGTAACCTGATCTCAAATCAATTTTCAAAAACACCCTGGCACCCTAAAGCTGATCAAATAGATCATCAATTCTCGACAACGGATACTTATTCTTGATAGTAACTTTATTCAACTACCGATAATCTATACACATTCTCATCAATCCATCCTTCTTATTCACGAAACATACCTGTGTACCCCAGGGCGAAACACTAGGTCTAATGAAACCCTTATCAAGCAAGTCTTGCAACTGTTCTTTCAATTCTGGTGGGGCCATCCAGTACGGAGGAATACAAATGGGCTGAGTGCCCGGGGCCACATCGATGCAAAAATCAATATCCCTGTCGGGTGGCATCCCCATCAGTTCTGTAGGAAATACCTCGGGAAACTCACGAACAACAGGCACCGAATCTATAGAAGAAGCCTCAGCATTAGAATCACGAACATGAGCCAAATAAGCCAAACACCCCTTCTCAACCATGTGACGAGCCTTGGCATAAGAAATCACCCTGCTGGGAGAATGACTGGGAGTCCCTTTCCACTCCAATCGAGGCAACTCCAGCAAGGCTAATGTAACTATCTCGGCGTGGTAGTCCAAGATGGCATAATAAGGTGACAGCCAATCCATGCCCAATATGACATCAAAATCAACCATGTCAAGAAGCAAAAGGTCCACATTGGTTTCAAGACCCTCAATAACGACCACACACAAATGATACACACGATCTACAATAATAGCATCCTCCACGGGCGTAGACACATAAATAGGGACACTCAAAGAATCGCGAGGCACAACCAAATACGAAGAAAAATAAGATTATACATAAGATTAGGTAGAACCCGAATCAAACAGAACTGAAGCATCTCTATTGGAAACTGAAATGGTACCTGTGATAACAACATCGGAGGACTCTGCCTCAGGTCTAGCTAGAAATGCATATAATCGGGGCTGGGCCCCACCACCCTGAATCACGTCTCTGGGAGGACCCCTGATAAGTGGACTTCCACCTCTAGTGGAATGGCCTCCACCTCTAGCATGGTCCCTACCTCTGGCTACCTGACCCCTACCCCTGGATGGCTGGGAAAGTGGTGCTGCGGCTGGTGCCAGAACTATGGCATGAGAACTCTGGTACTGAAGCTGATTACCCAAAAATCTCGGACAAGCTCTCCGAATATGCCCATATTCACCACACTCAAAGCATCCCTAATAATATAGAGGCTGACCCTTACGAGCCAGCTGACCACGATAATAACTCTGAAGAGGAGGTGCTCTAATAAAAGCTAATGGTGCACTATAGACTAGCTGAGCAGAAGGAGTCACATAAGAACCACGACCACCTGAGGTACCATGAGATGCCTGAAGTGCCGAATGAAATGACCTGGAAGAATGGCTTCTGCTAAAAGTAACCCCGCCTCCAGATGAGGAAACGCTGAATCCACGGGAATGGCGGGGTCTCTTGTCTGACCCCTAACCTCCCAATTCGAGAACCATCCCAACTCTCCTGGCCACATTGGCCGCATCCTGAAAGGAAATCTTGCTCCCTGTATCCTTATCCATCTGCAACCTGATGGGCTCAACAAGGCCCTCAATGAATCTCCTGACCCTCTCTCTCTCTGTGGGTAATAAAAGAATAGCATGTCGAGCCAAATCCACAAAACGAGTCTCATACTGGGTGACAATCATGCTGCCCTACTGAAGACGCTCAAATTGGCGGCGACGCTCCTCTCTAGTAGTAATAGGTAGAAACTTCTCCAAGAAGAGGTGCGAAAACTGATCCCAAGTCAGAGCAGGTGCCCCAGCTGGTCTAGTTAACAAATAGTCCCTCCACCATTTCTTGGGGGAACCAGTCATATGAAAAGTGGTGAAGTCGACCCCATTGGTCTCCGAAATACCCATGTTCCGAAGAACCTCATGACAACTATCAAGGTATTTCTAAGGCTCTGAAGTAGAACCACTGAAATGAACAGGGAAAAGCTTGATAAACTTGTCTAGTCTCCACAAAGCATCGAAGGACATAACTGCCCCATCAACGTGCGGTGCTGCAGCAACTAGATGAACTACTCCAACTGGATTGCTTACTGAGGTCTGAATTTGAGGAGTAATCTGCTCAGGAGTGTGAGTAACAGGAGTCTGAACCCCTCCTCCAGCCTGAGATGCGACTGCTGCCATGGGGAATGTGCCACTCTGGGATACACTCTCCATAAGGCCCACTAGTCGGACCAAGTCATCCTGAAGCACCGGGTAGCAATCAACCCCTCTTGGACCTGAGCTGGTCCCGTTGGAACGACCTGTGCTGGAGCCCCCTCATCGAACTCCACTCGAGGCTCCGCAGCTGGAGCTGCTGCTCGGGCCCTGGGCTGAGCCCTACCCCTGTCTTGGCCTCTGGCACGACCTCGGCCTCTACCCCTCGTAGGAGTGGTGGAGGACCTGATTGCTGGTCAGCGGAAGAAGAAACACGTGTTCTCTCCATCTGCCAGAGAATAGAAGAGTTCAATCAGTATTTGAGATAACAAGAATCGTACGACAGAGTAGAAATAAAATGAGTTTGTTCCTAACTTTATATTCTCTAAGAGATAAGTACAGACGTCTCCGTACCGATCCCTCAGACTCTATTAAGCTTGTTCGTGAATTGTGAGACCTAGGCAACCTAGTTCTCTGATACCAACTTGTCACGACCCAAATTCCCAACCCTCAGGATCGTGATGGCGCCTAACACCATACTTGCTAGGCAAGTCATGTTAGAGGGATTCAACATTTTAAACAATTAAATTATAATACGAGGTCTAATATTATCCAATAAATGAATCAAGAATAATGTGTGAAATAATGAAACGAAACTCGAAGCTAATACTAATATCTAGCTACCCAGGATTTGGAGTCACAATTCACGAACTACTATAGATTACTACAAATATTTGGTTGAAGGAAATATATATGTCTGTTTTGAATGAAATAAAATAATAAATAAATATTGTGGAGAAGACTCCAGGAATCTGCGGACGCCAGCCAATCTACCTCGTGTCTCCGTGCGAATAATCAGATACTGCTCAAAAATCAACTCTGACCGAGACCTGGATCTGCACAAGAAGTGCAGAGTGCAGTATCACTACAACTGACCCCATGTATTGGTAAGTTACGAGCCTAACCTCGACGAGGTAGTGACGAGGCTACGACAGAGCATTTATAATATAACCTGTATACAATGTTTAATAAAGCAACAAGGAAATACTAAACTAAATGAACAGTAACTTGCAGTAAATATTTACGTAACTCAACTATCTTTCCAGATCTCAGCTATAACCAATCCTTACGAAAATTTTCAAGTTACAACTTAGATAACGGGAAGAGCAGAATATGGGGACAACAAAATAAAATAGTGAGTATTCCAGTCTCATATTACCATTAAAACATGAATATTCTCACTTATTACTCCTTGTTGCGGCGTGCAACCCGATCCCGCCTGTCCACCATTTTGCTCCTCGATATATATATATATATCATCCTTATTCCTCCTGTGGCAGCGTGCAACCCAATCCCAATCCCACCTGTCCATCCTTATTCCTCCTTGTTGCGGCGTGCAACCCGCTCCCACCAGAAAATCACACTTCATCATTTATAATAAGATTTTCACAATTTAGATCAAAATCTTTCACAATATTTACGTCTCAACAAATGTAAACAAAAAGCCGTACAATCAAGGAACTTCACCAATTATTACACAGTGAAACCAACCGGAATGCATCATGAAACACTGACAACCAGTCCAACCATTAATGTACCGCAATGAAGCTAAGGAAATAATTAATACTTTCAAATAATTGAACAATATCTAACAAAAACGAGTAGACAAAGCAAGTAGACATGGAAGCATCAATAATCATGAAACAATTAATACAGGAGTATAATAAATTTGAAACGGGGAAGGGAACATGCTAGACAGATAATTTGGTGGCGCATAGGTACTCATCACCTTATCTATACATCACACACATGCAATTGCACATAGAATTTAAGTCGGGAATTCCTAATCCCTCGAATCAAAATTAGATCAAACACTTACCTTGCTAACAGAAAGTTCCCCAAACCTTGTGATATTCAAAAGTCCAACCAAATAGCCTCCAACGACCTTAATCTATGCAAAATATTAATTAGCGATATCAAATATGGTAGGCAGGATCACGTTATAATTTTTGGAATATCAAATCAAAGACAACTAAAAGTGAAATCCTGTGAACATGCTCAAATCCCCCAACCTATTATACCGTAAACTTTGTTGTAGCCAAATTTCCAAGAACAGAAGCTTTCTCTAGTTCCTTTCTTTGTTTTTCTTTTCCCCATTTTTTGAAACCAGTTTATTTCCTTTCCAACGATTTTCCTTGGCCAATGTTGCTAATGTAGAGACATTCAAATAGTAGCCATAGTTCTTTGGTCGCCGCTGTCGTTTGCTACGTGCTTAACAACCCAAAATAAGGATTTCATTAATATAAGTAATACTCCTTAGGTCACGTCCACGTGCAATAGCAATTGTGGGCCGGGCCCATTCACTTCAATCTTATAATCAATCCAAAAATTGCTTTATTATCGACTATCTACTTATCTATTTAGATGACATTCTTCATATCTTTTAATAAACAAATATTAATTTCAAATGTGAATATATATCTATGCACCCATATGAAAAGTAGATAATTGTTATTATCTTTACAAGGAATAAGAAACTATAATTAAAGAATAGTTTAAAAGTTTACTCTTAAAATGATGGGTTATTACAAGCTCTCTCACTATACTCATTCGTCCTCGAATGAAGTAATAAAGTAAACTTGGATGCGTGCTTCACATGTATTCTTTGGAATCCCATGTAGCTTTATTCGAAACTCACCAAACCCTCGGGGCTCCAAACCAAACATGCACGCAAGTCTAAAAACATCATACGAACTTGCTCGTGCGATCAAATCACAAAAATACCACCTAAAACTATGAATTTATTATTAAAACTCATGAATTTCTCAAGAACACTTCAATGTCACTAACTTCTCAACCAGACGTCCGAATCACGTCAAATAAACTCCCATTTCCACCAAATTTTACATATAGGACTTAAATATCATAACAAACCTGTACCGGGCTCCGAAACCAAAATACGGTCCCGATACCAACAAGTGCAAACATTAATTCATCTTTATTTCCTTTAAAATTTAGTATAATAATTTTCTTTAAAAATTGATTTCTAAAGCTAGGGACCTCAGAATTCAATTCCGGGCATACGCCCAAGTCCTATATTTTACTGCGGACCTCTCGGAACCATCAAAACACGGGTATGTATCCGTTTACTCAGAACGCTGACTAAAGTCAACAAAAATCAATTTTAACTCTCAAAAATTATTATTTCAGATAATTTCATATAAAGGCTTTCCGGATTCACGCCCGGGATGTGCACGCAAATTGAGGTAAATAAAGTTAATTTTTTAAGGCTATTGAGCCCGAAATGGAGTCTTAATTCATAAGAGGACCCTTTGGGTCATCACAGCTCGAGAACATGAAGAGTTTTCGTGCAAAGAAAAGTGAATGCCATGGCTAATTTTTCCTCAACTATCACTCCAATGAAAGTATATTTTTTAAAAAGTAACCGAACCTTGCTTCCGAGGTTTCCTACATATCCTTGGCTATAAAGAAATCAGGTCTGTGTAGTTCTGAGAAAATTTGGTAGCTGGGACTACCAGACACTGAGTTAAGACTGTTGTTGTTGCTGTTATTGTTGTTACTGTTACTTGCTGCTTACATCAAAAGAAGAAGAGAACTACATATTGCTGCAAGCTGAGAGTTACAAAATTCCTATCCACGTGCCTTATGGAGTCAAATCTTGATTCTTGACTTGATCGCTTGTGTTGACCTTAGATTGGATCTTGATTCTCCTTGAAGAAAACATTATGACTCAATCTCGATTGCTTATTTTCTGGATTAGAATTTGAGAAGATGAATCTTGAGAAGCTGGGTTGCCGACACATTGTCAAAGTTAACTCCAACTATCCCTTGATCGTCCTTCTGATGATAACTGAAACTGCAAGCTTCGATCGTCACAACCTGTGCTCTGCGGAGGGACCTGCAAAGCCATCAAAGACGAACAAAACGAACAAAATTTTTCTACCCCAGTTTGGACTAGGAAACTTTTGTGAGTTATCAGCGAAAGCTATAAACTATCTAATTTATTGAAAGACAGAAAAAAATAGTAGTATAAACTAGGTAAAAAATATAAAATTTGTAACGAGGGATTGTGTACTCTACGTTACCAAAAGGATGTGTAATCAGTGGTTGGTACCTTGTATTACTGAGAAGATATGTAACTAGTGGTTGGTACCCTGTATTACTTAAAGGAATGTAACCAGGGGTTGGTACCCTGTATTACTGGAAGAAAATGTAACCAGGGGTTGGTACCTTGTATCACTGAAGAAGAATATAACCAGGGTTTGGTACCCTGCATTACTGGAAGGAAATATAACTAGGGGTTGGCACCCTGTATTACTGGAAAAGAATGTAACCAGGGGTTGGTACCTTGTATTACTAGGAAGGAATATAACTAGAGGTTGGCACCCTGTATTACTAGAGGGGATGTAACCAGGGGTTGGTACCCTGTACTACTAGGAAGCAAATATAACTAGGGGTTGGTACCCTGTATCACTGAAGGAGTGTAACCAGGGGTTGGCACCCTGTATTACTGAGAAGGAATGTAACCAGGGGTTGGTACCCTGTATTACTGATAAAGTGTTGAATCCCTTTAGGCGAAAAGGTTCTACCTAAGTTAAGCTACGTAAAACAACCTGAGCGAAGAGTACTTCTACCCGGAACTATGAGCTGGATCCCTCTAGGAAAAAATGGTTCTACCTGAGTTAAGCTACACAAAGCACCTTGAGCGAAGAATACTTCTACCAGGAACTATGAGCTGGATCCCCCTAGGCGAAAGGATTCTACCTGAGTTAAGCTACGGAAATGGGAGGTGTGAACAACAGTGATGCATGCTGAAAATAAAAGAAAAATAAAGATTTTAAGGAGCTTACGTTTGGTGACATTCGTCCTTTGAGAATCGCCGTTCTGCACTGCTTTGCTCCTGCTTTCAAACAAAGAAAAATTTGTGAGTTTTCAAAGTGGTGGTTGGTTTGTGGCCTTGATTCCCTGTTGTGGTTTGAATTCACGGCCACTTCGCTGTTGAAGAACTGATTCTATCAGTGTGGTACCGAGGTGCTCAGATACTCTGTATTGCATTCTGGAAACCTCGTTTTCCAATGTTGCTCCTGACTGTTTCATACTCGGATGTCCATGGTACCTCTAACCCTTGTCCCTAAGGCAAGGAAATTTTTCCCCCTAAAAACTCAAACTCAATTGTCCTGCATCCAGTACCAGTTAGTGTCTGTAGTGCTTATCAACTTTTCTCATGAAGCAGGTATTTCTTAGGCAACCTTTTCAGTTTCTTTAAGACACTTTGTTTTCCTTATCAAATGAGATCACAGATTGATTCTGGCTTCGTCAATGCCATATATGCCCCAAATTATGCTCGATATTACGGGGAAACTATAGCCAGTTTTGCAGCCATTTCTTTGCTTCGCTTTTGACGAAAGATTAGACCGAAAGGGATTCAAAGAAAATAATGGGTAACAATAAAAGAATAATTGAAAGTGAAAAAGAACTGTGCTAAAACAAAAAGTGTCCCTTTCGTCGAAAGGAATAGGGAGACTTATCTGGAAGTACGTGCCGACTTCAACTAATCATAACATGCATTTTGGACTGGACGCCTGATCCGTCTAAGCTGTCTAATTCTCAAAATTCATCGCAAATATTCATCTTGAATATGTCTTGGTTGTGCTCATGCCGGAATATTCAAAACCCTCATTCGCTAGTAGCGCCCTTTGCAGGTTTTCGCTAACTGAACTCTCTCATTTCTCTACTCACAGTCGCCTTATGGCGCCCATCTGGGTTTTCACCAATAAGACTCTCTCATTTCTCTGCTCACTGTCGCCTTACAGTGCCCATACAGTTTTTCACCGATAAGACTCTCTCATTTCTTTTCCTTTTTTTTGGTCTTTTTTTTTACTAAGATACGACATGTGGAAGGTTTTCCAATGCCCCTGGGGACTTGAAATATTCTCAAATATCGATCAGAAGTTCTTAATAGGGAAAAGGTGTAAAGAACCTTGAACTGGATTACAATTTTTGAAACTGTTTCTAGAGAAAAATCATAAATAAAACAAACTACTGCCCCAGTTTTGGAGTATTAGGAATATGGATTTTTTGTTGTGATGGGACCGAACCCAGGGTAAGGCTGCCTACGTATCCTTTCACAATCAGGTCGGACGTAGTTCAATGACTCAGAAGATTTGTTGTTTGACTTTTTTGTTTTTTTTGCTTTTGCAAGTACATAGGTTCTAAAAAGTGGAAAACAAAGAAGATAAATATAGCTCAAAATGGTTTAACAAAAGGGTGACACCTATTTGGAATAGCGAGCAATGGTAGCCTTCGTCATTTCGATTCTGAGAAAATCATGCGTGAAAGTTCCACAATGGGTATATATCAGACATAATATCTTTTGACTGCATCTGCGTTAATAGTCATGTCTGGTTCCCGTCCTTCTTCATCTACCAAGTGCAAGGACCCTTTTGGTAACACTTTCTTGATGATGTAGGGTCCTTGCCAGTTTGGGGCGAACTTTCCTTTAGCTTCTACTTGGTGTGGAAGAATGCGTTTCAGAATGAGTTGTCCCACCTCGAAGTGCCTTGGACACACTTTCTTGTTGTAAGCGCGTGCCATTATTTGCTGGTATAGCTAGCCAAAGCACACTGCTGCTAGCCGTTTTTCATCAATCAACATTAGTTGTTCTAATCGGGTCTTTACCCATTCTGTATCTTCAATCTCCGACTCCGCAATGATCCGAAGAGAGGGAATTTCGACTTCAGCCGGTATTACAGCGTCCGTTCCATATACCCAACAGATAAGGAGTTGCACCAACGGATGCGCGAGCAGTCGTGCGATATCCCAAAAGAGCAAAAGGCAACTTTTCATGCCATTGTCTGGAACCTTAGATCATCTTCCTAAGAATCTTCTTAATGTTCTTGTTCACTGCTTCAACGACTCCATTGGCTTTTGGCCGGTAAGGGGTAGAATGCTGATACATATTTTTAAATTTCTCGCATACCTCCTTCATCAAATTACTATTTAGATTGGCTGCTTTGTCAGTGATAATGGTATTTGGGATACCAAAATGACAGATGATGTTGGAATGAACAAAGTCTACCTCTGCTTTCTTGGTGACTGCTTTGAAAGTGACGGCCTCCACCCACTTGGTGAAGTAATCAATTGCAACCAAAAGGAATATGCCCATTTGAAGCCTTTGGATAGATTGGCCCAATAACATCCATTACCCAAGAAACGAAGGGCTAAAGAGAGGACATTGGATGCAACTCCGAAGGTGGCGAGTGAATCAGGTCACCATGAATATCGCATTGGTGACACTTGCAAACAAAACTCAAGCAATCTCGCTCCATAGTAAGCCAATAATACCCTGCCCGCAGAATCTTCTTCGCCAAAACATATCCATTCATGTGAGGTCCACATACCCCCGAATGCACTTCACTCATGATCCGCTCAGCTTATGTCGCATCTATGCATATCAAAAAGTTCAAATCTAGGGTCCTTTTGTACAAAATTTCCCCATTCAGGAAGAAACCACCGGCGAGC
>ML414317.1:299-38836 GCA_005239525.1 Nicotiana knightiana | reverse complement strand
TCCTATATTACTTGTCGACCACGTACACTTGCGTGTGCATTGGGAAATCAACCAACAAAAGTCCTTTATCCACTTTCAACAGTCAACAATAACAGTAACAACATAATCATAATAATAAAGGAAAAGCGGCTCAAGAATAACAAGTTCAACTTATTCACAATAATAGAAAATAGGCATGCGTTCATATCAAATCAGTTGAGTCAACAATCTCAAGATATAAAGCATCAATTACAATGAGGAAGATACATCCCTATGCCTACAAGACAAGTAACAGTTCCAGATTAAACGGGTTCATAGTTAAATCATCAAATATGCACAAGCTCATCATTGTATAGGTGCCTGGCATAAAGCCCCTCACTCAGCACTTACCAAGTTCCTGCACTCACAGGGCCCAAAGTAGCATGGGTTATCACCTAACACTAGAGGATCCAATCTTAGCCCAAGCGCAAGATCAAATAAAAAGTCAACGACCATAACTCAGCCCAATGGCCTGGCGCACTCGTTACCTCAATATCAATACCACTTAGCCCAATAAGGGGGTTTGGAGTACTCGTCACCTCGACCAAAATATCAATACGGCTCTGCGACGCCATTTCAGTCGTTAATCCGCTCAAATCGCTATATGCCAATATCTCAAAAATCAATATACCGCACAAATTATAGCAATGTGTCATAAATCCACTCAAACCCATAGTACTCAAGTAAGAAAACCAACAACATATGAGATAACAAGCAAGATTTATACAAAAATAGTAAAATAACATGCAGATATAATGTCATGACTGAAACGTGTGACTACAATCAAGTCAAACAACTCAACGTAGCAAATAGCTCTAGCATGTCTCAAACGTATAAGCACATAGCCTAGACATGATTTCCAACATGAATAATAGCCCAAGTAGTCATACAAGTAGGAAAAATATTGTAACACGAAGGCATGATCACAAAACAAGGCACATAATAGCCTATGGCCTATCCGGATCATGAATAATTGCAGTGTACACATATACGCTTGTTGCCACGTACATACGTCACCCTAACACATAACAAGTTGTAACGACCCGATAGATTGTTTTTTGTAATTGCATCTTGTTACCCTTTTTATTGCTTCATACATGTGTGTTTATGTTTTTATGACTTGCAGGGTTGATTAGTTTCGTTTCGGGAAGCTTTCAGATTGATTTGGATCCTTAATTCTTGACTTAGAATTTTAAATTTGAAAGTTGATAACTTTGACTTTTGTAAAAACGACCCCAGAACTGTGTTTTTATGACTCTGATAGTTTTGTATCGTGATTTCGAACTTGGGCGTATGCCCTGAATTTATTTTGGAAGTCCGTAGGATGATTAGTGTTGATATGCCGAAATTTGGCAATTTTAATTTGAAAAGTTTGGCCGTAGGTTGACTTTTATATATCGAGCTTGGAATTTGGTTTTGGAACTTGGAATTGGTCCTTTATGGCATTTAGAACTTGATTTGATAGGATTCAGACACTTAAATGTAATTCTAGAAGTTCTTCAAAATTTCTTTAAATTTCATGCGTTTTAGAGTTCAATTCATAGTGTTAGATGTTATTTTTTATCGCGCGAGCGAGTTTGTATGATATTTTTAGACTTGTGTGGATGTTTGTTTGGAGCCCCGAGGGGTCGTATGAGTTTTGGACATGTATCGGAGAGTTTTGGACTAAAAATAATAGAAATATGGGTTTGGTGCTCTGGTGTCGCAATTGCAATCACCAGGCTCACAAATCTGAAGGCGAAAACATGGGCCTAATGTTGCAAATGCGACATCCCCTTTGCATTTGCGAAGGAAACAAAATCTGGATAGAATTCGCAATTGCGAACATTTGCCCGCATTTGCGATAATTCTAACTTCGCAATTGCGATGAAGTAAAAGGCTGCCAGGGTTCGCAATTGCGAGCCCTGGTCCACAATTGTGAGGGTTTGCAAATGTGAATCTTGTGTCACAAATGCGACATCATAGATCCGTCTTTCTTCTTTACAAATAGAACTTAAGCACCCCAAGGCGAAATACTCGGTCTGATGAAACCTTTATCAAGCAACTCCTAAAGTTGTTCCTTTGATTCCTTGAACTCCACCGGTGCCATGCGATATGGTGGAATAGATATGGGCTGAGTGACCGGTAACAAGTCAATACAAAAATCAATATCCCTATCGGGCGACATGCCCAGTAGGTCTGCTGAGAACACATCTCGAAACTCTCTCACTGTCGGAACTTACTCAACGGTAGGAGTATCAGCACTAACATCCCTCAAAAAGGCTAAGTATGCCAAGCACCCTTTCTCAATCCTCTGTTGTGCCTTCAAAAAACACACCATCTTACTAGGAACATGGCCCAATGAACCTCTCCACTACAACCTCGGCAACCCTGGGATAGCTAACGTCACAATCTTAACGTGAAAATCCAGAATAGTGTGATATGGTGATAACCAATCCATGCCAAAAATCATGTAAAAGTCCACCATACTAAGTAACACAAGGTCTACATTAGACTTATAACCCTCGATAGAGACCAAACACGAATGATAAACACGTTCTACTACAATATAATCCCCAACAGCGTAGACACGTAAACATGGGTACTCAAAGAATCACGAGGCATATCCAAATGTGAAGCAAAATAGAATGACACTTACGAATAAGTGGAACCCGAATAAAATAAAATTGATGCATCTCTATGGTAAACCAGAACAATACTTGTGATGACCGCATCAGACGACTCTACCTCAAGTCTAGCTGGGAATGCATAGAAATGGGGTTGAGCCCCACCAAACTGACCTCCACCCACGGACTGCCTCTAACTGGATGGCGTCCACCTCTAGCTGCCTGACCTCCACCTCCGGCTGCCTGACCTTGCTCTAGCTGGCTCAGCGGGCGGTAGAGCAACCGGTGCCGGAATTATGGTACAAGTACCCTATTCTGGCATACTGCTCTGAAGTCTAGGGCACTACCTCCTGATGTGACTCATACCTCCACACTCAACATCGGTGATGCATTGATGGGAGTTGTTGTGGCATACTGACCCTGACAGTGCGGATAACCACTGTGATAGCTCTACATCGGTGGTGCACTAATGGGGAGCTGAAGGTGCACTGTAGGCTAACTGCTCAAGACGATACCCACAAGAACCGTGACTACATGAAGCACCATGTGATGCCTGAAGCGCTAAATGAACCGGACTGATAGGATGGCCTTTACCAAATGAACCCCTGCCTTCAGACGAGGCACCTCTTAAACCACCAAAATGTGGTCTCTTCTCATATGTCGCCTCTCTACCCTGATGGGGTCGTGATGGCGCCTAACATCCACTTGCTAGGCAAGCCAACATTAGCTTCACAATATTTATTTTTACAATTTTAAAAGAAGATTAATATGAAGGTAAAGATGTAGAACTTCAAAATATGCAATTAACTTCAAACACGATGTCTAGTCTAATCATGGAATCAGGTGTCACAAGTACATGAGCTACTAAAAATACTACAAGCAAGGTCTGAAATAAAAATACAATTGTCTGAATGAAATAAATAGGACAAAAGATAAGAAGGGGACTTCAGGGTACTCGAATGCCATACAGCTTTACCTCTAGTCTCCGAGTAAGGATAGTCTGAGCAAGCCTCCATTAAACGCCGTTGGGACCAACACCAGAATCTGCACAAAGAGTGCAGAAGTTTAGTATGAGTACAATAGACGCCAAGTACTCCATAACTGTCGAGCCTAACCTCGACGAAGCAGTGACGAGGCTATAACAAGGAACTCATTAAAAACCTTTACGAGCATAAGTGACAACAATAGCAGAATAGAGAACTAAGAATTAACATGAAAATCGAAACATAAAATACATAACAGAGGGCCCCAGAAAATCATCTATGCTAAAATTCACGATACAACATAGATGCGGAACCAACAGTCAAGAACAACTATAACATGTCTTCTTCGTTGCCGCATGCAACTTGATCCACACATATTATAACAATACCAACACGGTTGCGGCATGCAACCCGATCCCAAGTAACATATCAATATCCATTGCAGTGTGCAACCCGATCTTAATCAAAATATTAATATTCGTTGCGATGTGTAACCCTATCCAAAATATATAACATGTTTGTGCGAAACTACAACCAACCATGGCGTATTTCACAATATAATTCAATAAGGTCATTAAACTAATTAAGACGTAAGAGAGATAAAAGTGGATATCTAACAACATACAAAACATGAGGCAAGTAAAGGTAGTCAATAAATAAAGACACGGATATATAGAAACATATAGAAAATTAAGTCATGTAACGAACGGAAGCATGGATTTACCAAATAAAGGCAAGTAACAATTAAAGCATATGACACGTAGTAGCATGGAATGAATGAAGGTATGAAGTAATTGAAGAAAAACAACTACATATGTCAACCCACATGCTTAACCCATGACAACGTATATACACACGTCACCATGTATATACCTCGTTCCTACACATAAATCAAGTAGCAAATCGACCAATCAAGTTCTAATTTCCTTAAGTCAAGGTTAACCACGACACTTACCTCTTTCTGCAAACAAATCAATATTCAACCACGATTTTTCCTTTCGAACAAGCCTCCAAACCAAAGGAATCTGACCAATTATTGATCAAACAATTCAAAACAAGCTTTATAAACTACCCATGAATGAAAAAGGTGCAATTTTGATTATTTTTTAAAAAGTCAATAAAAGTCAACCCCGGACCTTCTTGGCCTAAATCCGAGATTCGGAACAAATGAATTTTGGAGGAAAATGCTCTCAAAAAATCATCTCAATAGAGTCTAGGATTGAAAAATGATGTAAATGAGCTAAGTCCCGAATTCCACATCGTTTACCCAGCTGCAGACATCGCAACTGCGAACTCTTGTTTGCAATTTCGTTGTCTGCAATTGCAATTTACTAAATGCCATTGTAATCGATGCCACATACATGCAAGAGTCTCAAACGCGACACAAACTTCGCATCTGCGAAGGACACCCCCTCGCAAATGTGAGCCAAGCTTCACAAATGTGAAGCTGATCTACCTAGCACAATATCGCAAATGTGACTCCAGAACCGCAAAAGAGAACCTAGACCAGATCGCAAAAGCAAACAGTTGTTCGCAAATACGAACCCCAGCTCCCATGTTCCCACTTCACATTTGTGAGCCTGACATCATAAATGTGAGGCTCACAATTGTGATTAGGTTCTCGCAAATGCGAGACCTGCAACTTGGCACCAGTAACACTTGATACTCAGCTATTCCAAATCAATCTGCAATGCATCCAAAACTCACCTGAACCTCTAGGGCTCCAAATCGAACATGCATACGAGTGTAATAACATCATACAAACTTGCTCGCTACCTCAAATCATCAAAACAAAATCTCATAACAAGAATCGATCATCAAAACTCAAGATTTCAACTTAAAAACTAGTTTTTCACAATCTTTCACATAATGCACCGAAGTGCACTTGGTTAGCCGGAACCCCAACGTAGAATGCGTACAAGTACAAAACTATCATACGAACCTACCAAAATTGTCAAAATACTGATCCCGGGTCGTTTACTAAGAACGTTGAGTGTTGTCAACCCAAACCTTATTTTAAGTAAAATAGTTGTTTCTTTAATATATTACGTAAACGCTTTTCCAAAAATGACACAGACCATGACCGCAAACCAATAAATATCAAATGAAGTTATTAGAGGTATCGAAACATAGAAATTAGAGCTAGTATTCCAAAGGACCCATTGAGTCATCACATGAAGATTGACTTTACACTTGGTAACAAGATAGTACAATAAAAAGGTATCTCTAACAGACACGTGGAGAATGAACCAATATGAGAAACAGACATCAATTCGTCTGTCATCTTACAATAGGTTATAATCATAACTTCAAGTAAATACGTTAAAAAAAGGATTCAAAAAAATAAAAAATAAAACATAGCATCAAGAATTAATTTCTCTTGGTTCACCAAGATACGTCATGGATAACTTTGTTCACCGAAACTTTGGCATATCGAAAGATATTTCCTAGAAGTTTTTACCTCTTTTAGGATTTGAATATGGTCTTCTGTGATTGTCAAAACACTTCATTGACTATTAGACTAGGCTCCATTTTTTGGTTCTTAAGCGTGACACATTAATACTTTTTTTTGTCTGCCGGATATTGATGAATGTGTAGATCCAAATGCCAATTCATGAAAAGTATTTGCATAAACACATCAGGAAGTTAAAATGGCCAAGTTGTAACTTCCAGTGGTAAAATGAACTCCATTGGACTCAATAAAGCCCAAGGTGCACAAAATCTCATGGCGTCTATCCAAGAAGTCATGTGCATCAATTGTGGTATCACTATCAAAATGTGGAGGATCTAGCTTTAGGAACTGATCCATCATTTTCTAATCATCAAGAGATAGAGCAGGCCTAACCTCCAGCCTAACTGTAAAAATATGTTTAACTACCCCAACTAATGAACAGTTGAAACTCTCGGGGTCTGAAACATAGTAGTGGCCTACTTTAGAGTGTGTGTAGCTGGGGTCTGTGCTCCCTTCTAGCCTGAGAAATAGCTAAGCCAGTAGGAAGTATCCTAACCTATGCCAAACCCTCGAAGTAACTTAAAATCCATACCATGGTGTCCTAAAGCATTAGAGTGCCAATAAAACCCTCGGGAACCTAAGATAGACCATGTGGAACATCCTAATTTGGAACCAGGTCTACTACTGGAGTTGTATGTGGCTCCTCATAAACGGCTCTAGAACGAGTAGTTGTGGGTGCTACACCTCTAGGTTCTGCTGTATGTGCCATGTTTAGGCTCCAGCCCTACCTATGCCTCGGCCTCGGCCTCTACCTCGAATAGCGCTTGCAATCTCGGGCACTGGCTCTTGCTCGCCAGAGGTATATGAACGCCGTCATTATCTGTAAGAGAATAGAAGAATAAAGATTCAAACTTCAGGATTAAACAAATTCACACGATAGAGAGAAAAGGGAAGTAAAGTTTCCTAAATGTCTCATAGCCACTCGAAGATAAGTATGACGTCTTCATACCTATCATCAAGACTCTACTAGACATGATCATGTCCCATAAAACTCATGAACCTAGAGTTTCGATACCAACTTTATCACGACCCAAAATTTCACCAGTGATCGAGATGTAACCTAACCCCCAACCCACTAGGTAAGCTAATAATTGCAATCAAGAAAGGGGAAACAAATAAAAGATAATATGTTGACAAGATACCGATAAAGCATAAGTAAGTCTCACAACATCAACCAAATACGAAAACCACTACAACAATCTCTCGAAACTCGGTAGTACAAAGTCATGAGAAACTAAATAGAGTGCAACTGAGCCTCAAATATAAAAGTACTATCTAAACCAAATTGACAGCATGATAGATAAGATGGTAACTCTATAAGCTTCAAATCAATTACAATAGCTCACAACGAAGTCTCCAAATCAAGCTTCAAAGTGCCCTCTTGAATGCCACTGGGACCAATACCAGGACATGCACAAAAATATGTAGAAGTATAGTATGAGTGTAAAATAAATGTGTACCCAATAATTATCAAGTCTAACCCCGATGAAGTAATAGGGAGGTTTATATAAAAGAGATATAATTTCATAACTTGATAAACTCATAAAAATGTACAATAAACAAAAGAACAGCCGAGGGATACATAAATAGTAAGGTACGTGGCCAAGAATTAATTATTAAGCATGCTTTCTAAGTAAGTAGATCAAGAACCAAAGTACGGCACAATATCAACATATATGGGTGATATGCATCAAGTAGCATGCATATGCATATCTCTACATGAGCCTACAATGTCAATACATATGAGAGACTCCATTTCTTCCTCAGTCAGCACCTCCTAGGTGCCCACATAACTGCACACATATGACCCAAAGTAGAATGTATGATCACGCGATGCCGAATGAATAGATCAAAATCTATGTGTCGAGCATCTAGTTACATAACAAATAATCAACATCTCAGAATCAGTCATTAAACTGTACAGAAATATTCCATCGTGTCCAATTATAGTATATGCAAAAAATGTTCACTCGTGCCAACCTCAATCCATAACAAAGTACCATATGTAGAGATATATGCATATGAAAAAATATTAAGCATATATGGTGCATATGGACAGAGAAAATCATCATGCAGAGATATATGCATATGTACAAGTATGACTACGACTACAACATATAATCCAGCATACCGAACAGCTCTTCATGTCAAAGTAAGTATCTAAAATCTAGACATAATATCTAGCATATTAAAGTTGCTCAACTAGTCATACAAACAAATAAGGTATAGAAAAGAAAAGATATATCTCAAATAAGACATAAAAAGCCTAAGTTCTACCCCAAACATGGTTTAATCTTGCCCGCATATACGCTCGTCACCTCGCATATACGCTTGTCGCCCCCAAACATGTAATATTTTGCATATAAGTCTATTTTTATGAAAATTTCTCTCAAATCAAGTTTAATAAAGATACCTACCTTATTTAATTTATTTTTCATTCTTCTATATGCCCTTTCCTCTATCCTTGCGCTCAAAATGCTCCAATTCTAGCAATACAGCTCTTAACGAGGTCAAATAAAGTCATAGAAACCAATTCCTAATAATAAAGTTTCAATATTTAAGCAAATCTCTAAAGTCAACAAATAGTCAATTCATACCCACATGGTCAAAACCCAAGTACAACATAAAATCTTATTTATTCATAACCTCACGACTCTAAATATATTATTATTTTTCAAATCTAAGTCCAAAGCAAAGTTCAAAACCTCAAACTTTATGTTTTTAAGTTTGAGACAAAAATCCTAATTTTCGCTCTTTGATTCCATGTTATAGGTGCAAAAATCCCTGCGGAATAAAGTTTTATAAATAACTCCAACTAAGAATTATTTTTCCCCAATATTGGAGTGAAATCTCTCTTCAAAATTTCCTCCTCACATTCTCCAAAACTTATAAAATGGTAAAAATAAGCTAAATTCTAAAATTTGGACAAAATATACCCCTGGTGGGAAAATTACCCATCGCGATGTGAACCTCACGCAAACATCAAGACCGGCGACTGAGGCCATCGTGACCACAACACACCCCATATGATCGCGAAGTACACCTGCGTGCACAACTATGCGATTACGACCCCCCTGCATGTGTTCGTGAAGAACAAATCCTTGGCTCCCAAACTCCTTCAATGTGATCGCAACCCTAGCCACATGATCATGATTCATTGATGTACATCAAAAAATCAACAATTGAATCATTCTCCAAAATACTCCAAAACCATTTGAAACTCACCCAATCCTCTCAGGATCCCATCCAATCATCCTAACAAGTTCGTATACCCTATACAAACTTTTCCAAAAGCTCAAAATACTAAAAATAATATCTAAACTAAGAATCAAACGTCAAACCAAAAATCTCAAACTTTCTTAAGCTCAAAATTCCAACTTTCGACTAATAATGCTTAATCAATCTTGGGCTACCTAAGACCCGGACCGAACACACATACAATTTCATAATCATCATACGGTCCTATCGAGACCTTCCAAACACTAATATGAAGTTGTTTACCCAAAATGATAACTTTGGTCAACTCGTCCAACCTTAAGCCTCTAGTTAGGAACTAAGTGTACCAAATCAATGCCGAACCGCTCGTGAGCTAAACCACCTATACTCGCAACTCATAAAATACCAAAGCAACCTACATAAAGCATCAAAGAGAAGAATGGAGTTCTAGAACTCAAAACTACCGGTCGGATCGTTACACAAAGGTTATTAGGGCTAATAATAGCACTTGGGAGATTTATATCAAGATCCTTCGAAAGATGCCATAAGTTATTTTCAGCACTGAAGAAACAAAATGACTTTGAGTGGACTCCAAAATATCGACAAGCTCTAAAAGATTTGAAGAACTACCTGGCAAAGCCACCGCTACTTTCAAAACCCTTAGATGGAGAACAACTACTAGTCTACTTGGCAGTTTTAAAAGTTTCAATAAGTGCAATACTGGTATGGGTGGACAAAAGTAAACATTCTCCAATGTACTATGTAAGTAAAAAACTCTTATACATAGAAACTATGTACCCGCACTTAGAAAAATTAGCATTTGCACTAATAATGGTTGCCTAACAACTTACACTTTATTTTCAGTGTCACCTTATTTTTGGAGTCATAACTTTCCCATTAATAGGTATCCTTCACGAATCGGAACTCTTGGGATGACATTCCAAGTGGGCAGTTTAGCTTACTGAGTATGACATTTGTACCAATCACGTACTATTATTAAGTCACAAGTCTTACCAGGCTTTGTAGCTGGCTTAGTACGGGTATACTCCTTGAGGCCAAACATAAATCAATTGTTGGTTCTAGAACAGTGCCTGGTGTATGAACCCTCTATACAGCTATCCAATGTCAAAGGTCTTGCTATAGTGCTAATTGTACCATACAAGGAAATAGTTAGGCGGTCTATAAAATGCCACTCTATAACTAAGAAGGAACCCTAGTATGAGGGTCAAAGTGTAGGGATCACACTAGCCAGGGGACTTAGTATTAGATACTTCGAGTTGAAGAATGATTCTCGATTGGTAGTCAATCAAATACAGGGAAAGTATGTGGCTCAAGAAACCAAGATGCAACAGTATCTGAGAAGGATTACCAACATGTTGACTCGGTTTTGGGAATTTAAGGTTCTGCAAATACCTCGAGAAAATAATGTTGAGGCAGATGCGTTAGTAAACCTAGGATCATCAGCCAACATTACATAATCCAAAAATAACTCAGTGTTCATCAGTTCCCTTTTTCTATTGATCAAAGATTAAGATATATTCAACCAACTTAACTTGGGATTGGTCTAATGAATTATTAACTATTTGCAGAATGGGACGTTGCCCTGTCACGACCCAAATATCCCTCTGAAACACGCCGTGACGGCACCTAGTCTCTGCGACTAGGTAAGCCTAGCAATTTACAGAAAATACATATAACGGAAACAATCAATAACGAATAATCAATAACGATTCCGCTCAGCATGTACAATAACCAAAACACTAACGTACACAACTTTCCCAAAACCGGAATACCATGAGTCACAAGATACATAAAGGAAATAACATCTTTATACTCCGGAGAATAGTAAAAAGCAAATACATAAAGTGTTTGACACATGGAAGAATAGAAGGGGACTCCGAGGTCTGCGAACGCGGCAGATATACCTTGAAGTCTCCAAAAGTCTCGAACTCATTGGTAATGCGGCTGATGATGAACACCTGAATCTGCATACAAAACATGTGCAGAAGAATAGCATGAGTACACCACAATTGGTACCCAGTAAGTGCCGAGCCTAACCTCGGTCGAGTAGTGACGAGGTCAGGTCAGGACCACTGGTATATAATAAATAAAAAAGGAGAATAAAATAGTATGATAGAAGACTAGAGTTCAACAAAGGAAAACACAATGAAATAACAGTACAAAACGTGGAAATTAACGACAGGGGATCCCCCGAGATACCGTCTCATAGTCCTAAAAGTAAATATGTAGGGAGAACTCCCGAGGCACCGCCTCGTAGTCTCAAAAGTAAAGGTGCAGGGGGATCTCCCGGGATACCGTCCCATAGTCCCAAAAAGTAAATATGTCGGGGGATCTCCCGGAATACCGTCATGTAGTCCCAAAGTAAATACATAGCGCAATCAATTACAGACGATAAAGTGCATCAAGAGAATCTACAATATAGACTAAGTACAAGTCGGGGAAAGATGCAGGAATTCAATAGGCATGCTGCAAGGAGTTCAATTAAGACATTAAGCCTTGTAGAGATGTTATTCTAGGCTAACAGGGTAACTACGCATGCTAGTATATTCAATTAAGGTGAAAACAAGTAACTAGTTAGTAAAAATCAGTTTTTTTCAACAAATAGCCCGTGTACACACTCGTCACCTCGCATATACGGCCCTGACATAGAAATATCATTACCAAATCCTAAGGGGAACTTCCCCCACACAAGGTTAGGCAAGCCACTTACCTTGAATCAAGCTAAATCAATCGGTAGCAATGCTCTTCCCACGAATATCCGACTCCGAATGGCTCAAGCCACTTACCTTGAATCAAGCTAAATCAATCGGTAGCAATGCTCTTCCCAAGAATATCCGACTCCGAATGGCTCAAATCTAGTCAAAATCAATTACATACCATAAATATAGCTATAAGAAACTAATCTAATCAATGAAATCTAAGCTAAAGCAAAAGATTAGGAAATCATCCCAAAAAGCCTCCCGAGCCCACGTCTCAAAATCTATTAAATCTCAGAAAATACGAACACTCATTCACTCACGAGTCTAACCATACAAGAATTACTTAAATCCGACCTCAAATCGCCTTCCAAAACTCGAAATTTTAGTGTATGAACTTTCGACCATTTTCCCCCAAATTTCCAACTCAAATCCCTAATTAGAAGATGTAAAAGCAATAGATTCATGAAATATATCCCAATCCGAGTTAGAATAACTTACCCCAACAATCTTTTCGAAGAAACCTCGAAAGATCACCTCACACCGAGCTCTCAAAGTCCCAAAATCGAAATGCAGAATCAAACCCCCGAAATTCTCCTTTTCTGCCCAGCGATCTCTCTTCTGCGAGGAATCCACCACACCAGCGGTCCCGTACATGCGGAAAATCCCTCGTAGGTGCGGACTTCACTTAAGTCCTCAAGGCCCGCTTCTGTGAACAAGGGCTGCTTCTACGAGCCCGCTTCTGTGCTCCTCTGTTGCTTCTGCTCATCTGCCTCTGTGGAACTATGGTCGCACCCGCGGTCCCATCTGGGTAGGTCCAAAGTCGCTTATGCGGCTCAATGGCCGCTTCTGTGGCGCTGCACCTACGGCCCAAAGTGCGCAGGTGCGATTACACCAGGTGCAGCAAGCTTCAGCCCTTCCAACATCATGCCAAAAGATCCGTTAACCACCCGAAATCAACCCGAGGCACCCGGGACCTCAACTACACATACCAACCAGTCCTAAAACACCATACAAACTTAGTAGAGCCCTCGAATCACACCAAACAACGCTAAAACACAATTCACCCTCCGATTAAAACTTGATGAACTTGAAACCTCCAATTTCTACAACTGATGCCGAAACCACATCCGATTGACCCCAAATTTTGCACACAAATCATATTCAAACCTACGGACCTACTCCAACTTCCGGAATAGAAATTCGACCCCGATATCAAAAGCTCTACTACCGGCCAAAATCTCCAAAAATTTGACTTCCACCATTTCAAACCTAAATGAGCTACAGACCTCCAAAATACAATTCGGACGCGCCCCTGTCCAAAATCACCCAACGAAGCTAACGGAACCGACGGAACTCCATTCCAGAGTCGTCTTTACAGAGTTCCGACTACGGTCAAAATCCTAAGACTCAAGCTTCCATTTAGGGACTAAGTGTTCCAAAACACTTTGAAGACACAAACAACACCTCCCGGCAAGACACATAAGCAGAAAAAGACACGGGGGAAGCAGTAAATAGGGGATCGGGTCTCCCAAGTCACCTCCTCGACCGGCTGACCCCTCCATTGAACCTTCACGGAAGCAATGTTCTTTGACCTTAGCTTTCTGACATGGTTGTCCATAATAGCCACTGGCCCCTCAACATAAGATAGATCCCTTTCCAACTGGACTGAGCTAAAATCCAATACATGAGCTGGATCACCGTGATACTTCAGGAGCATAGAAACATGGAATACCGGATGAACTCCTGCTAGAATGGGAGGTAAGGCAATCTCATAAGCAACCTCCACAACTCGCCGCAACACCTGAAAGGGACCAATGAACCTTGGGCTTAGGTTGCCCTTCTTCTCGAACCTCATAACGCCCTTCATAGGCGATACTCGGAGCAAGACCCGCTCTCCAACCATGAATGCCACATCGTGAACCTTCCGGCCCGCATAACTCTTCTGCCTGGACTAGGCTGTGCGAAGTCGATCCTGAATCACCTTCACCTTATCCAGGGCATCCTGGACCAAGCCTGTACCCAATAATCTAGCCTCTCCCGGCTCGAACTAACCCACTGGGGAACGACACTGTCTGCCATACAGAGCCTTATACGCTGCCATCTGGATGCTCGACTGATAACTCTTGTTGTAAGCAAACTTCGCAAGTGTCAAGAACTGATCTCATAACCCTCCAAACTCCATCACACACGCACGGAGTACATCCTCTAATATCTTAATAGTGCGCTCGGACTGTCCATCCGTCTGAGGGTGAAATGTGGTGCTCAACTCCACTTGAGTACCCAACTCATGGTGCATGGCCTTCTAGAACCGTGATGTAAATTGTGTATCCCGCTCAGAGATGATAGATACCGGTACTCCATAAAGCATGACGATCTCGCAGATATAGATTCGAGCCACCTGCTTAGAGGAATAGGTAGTCATCAGAGGAATGAAATGAGTTGACTTGGTCAACCTATCCACAATCACCCAAACTACATCAAACCTCCGCTGAGTCCGTGGGAGCCCAACAATGAAATCTATAGTGATCCGCTCCCATTTCCACTCCAGAATCTCTAACTTCTGAAACAACCCACCCGGCCATTGATGCTCATACTTTACTTGCTGGCAATTTAGGCACCGAGCCACATACTCCACTATGTCTGTCTTCATCCTCCTCCATCAGTAATGCTTCCTCAAGTCCTGATACATCTTCGCGGCACCGGGATGAATAGAGTATTGCGAGCTATAAGCCTCCTGAAGAATCAACTCACGCAAACCATCTACATTAGGCACATATAGCCTGCCCTGCATCCTCAATGCACTATCATCCCCAATAGTGACCTCCTTAGCATCATCGTGCTGGACCATTTCCTTAAGGACAAGCGATGGGGGTCATTATACTGACGCTCCCTGATACGATCATAAGAGAAGACCGAGAGACCTCACAAGACAATACTCGACTTGGCTCAAAAATATCCAATCTCACAAACTGGCTAGCAAAGGCCTGAACATCCAACGACAATGGCCTCTCTGCTGCTGGTAGATATGCTAAACTCCCCAAACTCTCCACCCTGTGAATCAAGGCATCGGCCACCATACTGGCCTTCCCCGAGTGGTACAAAATGGTGATATAATAGTCTTTAAATAGCTCCAACCACCTTCGCTGATGCAAGTTAAGATCCTTTTGCTTGAACAGGTGCTGCAAACTCCGATGATCGGTGTAAATCTCACAAAGAACACTGTATAAATGGTTCCACCAAATCCTCAAGGAATGAACAATAGATGATAACTCAAGGTCGTGGACAGGAAATTTCTTCTCATGCACCTTGAGCTTCCTGGACGCGTAGGCAATCACCCTACCATCCTGCATCAACATCGTGCCAAGACCAATCCGCGACGTATCACAATATACAGTATAAGACCCCGAACCTTTGGGCAATACCAATACTGGGGTTGTAGTCAAAGCTGTCTTGAGCTTCTGAAGCTCTCCTCACACTCCTCTGACCACCTAACAGAGCACCCTTCTGGGTCAGCCTGGTCATAGGTGCTGCAATAGATGAGAATCCCTCTACAAAACGATGGTAATACCCCCCAAAACCAAGAAAACTCTGGATCTCCATAGTTGATGACGGTCTAGGCTAACTCTGCACTGTTTCCACCTTCTTTGGATCTACCTTGATCCCATCACTCGATACTACATGACCCAAGAAAGCCAGTGAGTCTAGCCAAAACTCACACCCAGAAAATTTTGCATACAACTTCTTTTCCCTCAAGATCTGAAGCATAGTCCTCAGATTCTACTCAGATCCTCCCGAGTCCGGGAGTACACCAGAATATCGTCAATAAACACAATGATGAAGGAGTGAAGATAAGGCCGGAACACACTGTGCATCAAATACATAAAAGCTATTGGGGCATTGGTCAGCCCAAAAGACATCACAAGAAACTCATAGTGACCATACCGAGTCCTGAAAGCAGTCTTTGAGATATCTTGCTCCGAATCTTTAACTGATGATAGCCTGAATGTAAGTCAATCTTGGAAAACACCCTGGCACCATGTAACTGATCAAATAAGTCATCAATACAAGGAAATGGATGCATTTTCTTCACTGTAACTTTGTTCAGCTGACGGTAATCAATGCACACACGCATAGAACCATCATTTTTCTTCACAAACAAGACCGGAGCACCCCAAGGTGACACACTGGGCCGAATGAAGCCCTTATCAAGAAACTCCTGTAACTAATCCTTCAACTCCTTCAACTCAGGAGGAGCCATATGATATGGAGGAATAAAGATGGGTCGAGTGCCCGGCAACAAATCAATGCCAAAATCAATATCTCTATCGGGAGGCATGTCGGAAAGATCAGCTGGAAACACATCTAGGAAGTCCCTCACTACTAGAACTGACTCAACTGTAGGGGTATCAATACTGACATCTCACACATAAGCTAGGTATGTGTCATACCCCTCCCCAACCATTCGTTGAGCCTTAAGAAATGAAATAACTCACCTGGGAGTATACTCTAAGGTACCCCTCCACTCTAATCGTGGTAAGCCTAGCATAGCCAGCATCACAGTCTTAGCGTGACAATCAAGAATAGCATAATGAGGCGACAACCAATCCATTCCCAAGATAACATCAAAGTCTACCATGTTGAGTAACAATAAATCGGCTCTAGTCTCAAAACCACTAAGACCAATCAAACACGACTGATACACATTGTCCACAATAAGAGAACCTCCCACAGGAGTAGACACATAAACAGGGGAACTCAAAGAATCCCGAGATACGCCCAAATGTGGGGAAAAATAAGAGGACACATAGGAATATGTAGAGCCTGGGTCAAATAATACTGAAGCATCCCTATGATAGACTCAAACAATACATGTAATGATAGAGTCGGAAGTAACTGCCTCTGTACGAGCCGGAAGATCATAATACCTGGCCTGACCTCCCCCTCTAGGGCATCCTCGACCTCCACCTCGAGCTGGCTGAGCAGGTGGGGCAGTAGCTGGTGCTGGAATCATAGCTTGAGGACCCGATGGAGCACGTGATGGCTGAGAAGTCTGTGGAGCTGCACCCCTCCTAAGTCTGGAGCAATCCCTCACCATATGGAGAATGTCGCCACACTCAAAACAACCCCTCGGAGGGCGTCGCTGCTGTGGCTGACTCGGGCCAGGTCTGCTAGACTAGCCGCTAAAAGCACCCCGAGCAGGAGGGATACTAGATACTGGCGATGCGTAGTAAGGCTCCTGGGGCCTAGAAGGGGCTGGAATACCACTGGCGGCTGGAAGAGTTGAATGAACGAGGCGACTCACATAACCCTTACCATGTCGAACTGCAGCTGGTAGCCCCTGTAAGTGACCGACTCTTGAGACCTCTTGGCCTCACTATCCTCTATGTCCCGGGCAAGCAATCCCTCTAATCTCCTGACAATACTCACAACCCGCTGATAAGAAATATCCATCTCCAACTCCCTGGCCATACTGATCTGGATAATAGGGTGAAGTCCCACAATAAAATGACGAACCCTCTCTCGATATGTGGCAACCAAGGCCGGTGCATGTCGAGCCAAATCACTTAAACAGACTGCATAATCTGACACGATCATAGCACCCTAGTGCAGCTGCTCAAACTCTGAGCTCCATGAGTCCCTGAGGGTCTGAGGAACATACCCTCTCAAAAACATGTCCGAGAACTCAGTCCATGAAAGTGAGGCTGCCTCGTCCGGACTACTCAACTTATAAGCATGCCACCACTGGATAGGCTGATCCTCTAAGCTGGAAGGTGGTAAAAGAAACCACACTCATCTCCGCTACACCCATAGTACGGAGAATACGATGACACTCCTCCAGAAAACCCTAAGCACCATATTTAGCCAATCCACTGAAGGTAGGTGGGTGGTACTTCTTGTACCTCTCAAGTCTGAGTTGCTCCGCCTGAGAAGCGGATGTCCTAGTCTCGTGCTGAACCGGAGCTACTGGCTGCATAGGGATAAACTTTGAGGCCTGATCAACATGGACCCTCTACTCAAGAGTACGGGCTGAGATAAGTTGTTGAACATGCTCATGAACTGGGTTAGAATCTCCTGGAGGCCTGGTGGAGCAATAGGCACCTCCGGTGCCTGCCCTCCAGCTGGAGCTGCTGGGGGCTCCTCTGTCGCAGCTCGCGCGATTGCTCTGGCTGCACCGCATGGTCATCATCTACCACGGACTCGGCCTCTGGTGGCTCTAGCAGGGGGCGCGGGTGCCTGGTCATCAGATCTTCAGGTACGGGTCCTCACCATCTGTAAGAAAGAATAGAATAGAGAAGTTTAGAATTTGATGCCAATAACTCGCATGACAAGGAATCAAAAGAAGTATGATTGTTCCTAACAGTTCCATAGCCTCTCGAAAATGATTACGGACGTCTCCGTACCGATCCGCGACAATCTAATAAATCGACTTGTGACTCACGACTCATATGAACTTGGATCTCTATTACCAAATTGTCACGACCCAAATATCCCTCCAAAACACGTCATGACGGCACTTAGTCTCTACGACTAAGTAAGCCTAGATATTTATAGAAAATACCAATAACGGAAACACAGATTAACTTCTAACTACAATAGGCACTGAATAATCAATAACGATGCCGCTCGGCATGTACAATAACCAAAACACTAACGTACACAACTTTCCCAAAACCCGGAATATCATGAGTCACAAGATACAGAAAGGAAATAACATCTCCATACACCGAAGTCTAGTAAAAAGAAAATACAGAAATTGTTTGACACGGAGAAGAATAGAAGGGGTTTCGGAGGTATGCGGACGCGGAAGATATACCTTGAAGTTTCCAAAAGCTTTCTCGAACTCACTAGTAACGCAGTGATGACGAGCACCTCAATATGCACATAAAACATGTGCAGAAAAGTAGCATGAGTACCACAATTTGTACCCATTAAGCGTCGAGCCTAACCTCGATCGAGTGGTGACGAGGTTAGGGCAGGCCCACTCGTATATAACAAATAAAACAGTATAATAGAAGACTAGAGTTCAACAAAGGAAAACACAATGATCCATATATACTTGCATGCATCGTGTTTTAAGTTTTGCAGGTCATCTAGGAAGTAACCGTTCTTCAAACGGGAGCAATCTTTGCTCCGGTTTCCGTTCATAACGTTCACATCCTGCAATTGTTTCAATGTAACCAACCACCATCAATTACCCGCCTTTTACTCTATGACTGTCCAGATACTCTCTCTATGATACATCTGTAATGTTTCAGATTCACATTCATGATTTCGCAAATTCATCTGATATTGTCCTGCCAAAAAGAACCCTTTCCAAAACATACGACCATTCCTATAACAATTCCATCGGTTTCGTTCACCGTTGGATCCAGAACTACACACGGCCAGATTCCCGTAACACCAGGGATATGTAGGCAACTCACGAACCAGGGTTCGACCCCCATTTTTCCCAATCACATCATCACTCATTTAATTTGGCCAAAATTGGTCATTATTTTCTTTACCCGACAAATTTTTCATCATTCCCTGGTAAAGAGGGCAGCTGTTGATACCCAATTTTGCCCTCATATTTTTCCAAATAATATAAATACTTTTAGAAAAATCATCTTGCATCATTATAGGATTTTAAAATTGATTCTTGCATTTAAATTGCTTGAATATTTATTGATTACTCCTTCAAATAATTTTATAATGACTTAACTACTTAAAGTTATTTTTTTTTTCACCTATAATACATGTTTCAAATGTTTTACTCATTTTATGTAATTACATTAATATTTTTAAGCTATTTGAGCAATTTTGCAGTAATAGCCTATATTCGTACAAAAATGCTTTTTATTTATATTATTTGTGTCAAAATAGCCTTTTATATTTTTATAATACAAAGTTATAATTTGTAAGCATTTCAGTATTTAAATAATACTTTTACTTATTTATCAAGCATTTTTATAAATTATTTTCGTGTATTTAAATAATATCCTAGTTTTAAACTAATTTTTGAACCTTAGCCCAATAGACCATAAGCCCAAACCAGGAGACCCTTGTATAATAACCGGTCGGTACCCATTTTCATGACCCGACCCGTTCGTTTTTGAATCCCAGCTGTTGATCTCTCAAGATCAATGGCCCTTGTTCACTCTCCTTCGTTAATTAACCAAACCCGCCCAAACCCTATCATTTTCTCTTAAACAGCCGCCTCTAAATCATATGTATCCTCTCTTCTCCTCTCCACAGAAACCCTAGCCACCTTCTCAAACCTCTCCAAATTTGTCTCAACCATGGATACTTTTCATGATTTTCTTGCCTTTTGTGTGTTATCTCATTATTCTCTACAAATCTATGGTATCACCTAGTACTTGCCTAATCATGGAAAGTACTATCTCTTAGAATCCGGCCATTCCACTTCAACCACTTGAATCTAGACAGTATTTAGTCCATATACATCACGACCATGGTTATATGGGTCCGATTAGCCAAGATTTCCGGCCAATCTTCGATTTCTATCAACTAGGGTTTACCTATTTTTCCCCAATCCAATTTTTATTGATTATGTATGTTATTACTTCCTTATTTGTGTTTGATTTTACAGTTTTCCTTGTATACTTGTTCAATTTCTGTCACTATATAAACCCCTCCTCATTCCCCTCTGAGACAGACTTTAATCGCTATATTTTCACTAAATATTGAAGCTTTGTTCTTCTATTCCCTCATTCTCTTATTCAGTATTTTGTTTTTGGCCGGCTGAAAGCCAAGGCCACTAAGATTCTATTATTCAACCTTCTCTTGGTGCGAGCATTGCCCGGGGTTCCTTTGAAACTCTTGGGAACTTTGGCGCATTAAGATTCTAGGTTCTTGTGGAATTTTATTCTTTATTATTGTCCGTTTAACTAGTAAATCACTTGACTTTTCGCAATTTCCTTTTTATGTGTCTCTGATCTGCATATGTTCTCACTTCTGAAATTCATAGCTTAATGTGTTTCTGGGCTACTCTTGTGCGCAACTCTGCTAGCTTTATAGTAGCTTTAAGTCTCTTTAGCATTAAACTTGACATAATGGTGCTAACTCTGAAACATGATTATGCCTAATTTGAGTAATTTAGATTCTCTTAAGTCCGTTTAGCCAATGTGTTCTGAGCTACTTCTGTGTGTGACCTTTACACTTGTTTGAACCTCTTTAGTATTTAATTCTACCTAAAACTGTCAATTATGTTATTTGAATGTGCTTCATCTGAATAATTTGGACTTTTTTTAGTTAATTAGTCTATTGTGACAATACTTGAATGCCTGCATTTACTATCTAACATGAGTTTATTTTCCCACTTTGTTCTGAATTTCTATAATGGTAATCTTGCATATGTAGTGTGTTCTAATTTGGGTTAAGACCTTTTTCTATCAACCATGACTGAATCCCCTGTTAATATGTCCCTCAGAATGTTTTTGGCTCATTTGATTCATTATCCCTTTAGTAGTAATTGACCTAATATGTACTTCCCTGCCATGTCTAATGTTGTTTCTTAATGTTAGTTAACATGGTTATCTTATAACATTAGGATGTATGCTTAGCATAATTCCAACCATGTTTCAACTTGTTTGGTATCATGCACCTGTGTATGATAATCTTTTGTAATCCTGCACACTTGTTTCTCCCTTAACTCCTTCAATATGTGGCTGCCTATATGTTATTTGGCTAAGTATTGGAACTGCTTCTAAGTCTTGCTGAACCTGCTTCTAAGTCTTGTGACCTATTTGATTAGTTGCTCTCAAGTGTTCTATGTCTTCTTTAAGCTATAAATGTATTTCCTCAAATTTTGCTCCCTTAACCATTGTCCACTCTCCCTCGTTCGTTACCTATGTTATCTTGAACCTCTCATTCTTAGCCGGCTGAAAGCCAAGGCTACCAAGGCTCTTACTACTGACCTCCCTAGTGTGAGAACTGCTCGGGGTCCATTTGAGACCTTTGTTAACTCTCACACATTAGGATTTGGGTCTTTACTCACTCCCTGAAACTTGAACTACCACACTCAACCCTTTCTTCGTATTATCTCCTGAATATCTAAGATGGTTGGTTTAAGTGATTCAATGCTTGACAATATGGTTATACAATTTGGTTTTGGGCTCTTCTATGGATTCTGGGTTGCGTTGATGAATATGGCTCCTTGTCGGAAGTCTGGGTATGCTGCATGAGAATTGCTGAAGGCCCAAACAGAGTTGGGTATTTCCTTTGGGCCTGGTGTGGGCCTATTGTCATTATTTGTATAATATTTGTAATCTTATTCATTATTGGGCATGTAATAACTTTGTATAAACAATTGGGGTGTTATTAAAATGGGGAATGGGTAGATTCTTAATATTTGCGTACAAAGAGGTAGACAATATGCTTATAGGACTCAGTGATTTACTTGCTATATATGCTATTCAATCACTATGTGCACTATATAAATCATGCCATTAGGGGAAGCGCGCATACACACACACATTGTCTGCTAGCAAACATGAATTCAAAATGCTGCAATTATGCTTACTGCTACGTGCTACTATAAAATCTGCCTATAGGAATAAATGTCACTGGTTTCAATTTGCATCAGAACATTCACTAGAAATCATACTTATAAGATTCTGATTATTCTGTTTTCCACTGTTCACCTAGAAAATATACCTATAAGGTTAAGGTATGACAATAAAATCGGCTCTAAGTGCTAATCGTTACAAATCCTGCCTATAGGGTATAATTACTCGCCCTAATTTGTAATGTTGAACTGCTCAAACACCATTTATTGTTTATGCATGCTATTGTTAAAAAGCATGAATAATTTTGGGTCTTTTCTCCAATAGATTTTACTATCCTTTACTGCGTAGACGACCTAGACATAACACATATAGGTTTAATAACTTGAAACCTACGATCTCAATAATCAGCTTGTAACAACTGTATAATCCTGTCTATGAGCAGCACCTTACATATGGAACTGCCTGCATGTTTTAGTTCAAAGTCACCTAGAAATTTTGTCTATAGGGCTTAAGGTTCTTAATTCTGAAACTTCCTAGCCTGAACATTTATTTTGCATGCGTTTGTTGCTTAAGTGTGGAGGCTAACTTGAGCCCTTAACTGCCCATATTTGAAGTCCAATGTGTTTTTGTATGTCGCCTAGTTTTAACATTTTGAGCAGCCAAGGTAAGGTCTAGAACTACCTAAATAGAGGTCCAAAACCACTTGGTAGGTATGGGACGGGGAGTGCATGCATAGGGCACGACTTAGAATTGAATTAGAGTGCTTTTAGGTAAACATCTTTAACATAGTAATCGGGTAGCAGGAGATGATAGTCTGTGCCCGCTGAATAATATGAGTAACTCTCTACCCCAAGGGAGTTGCAAAATATTATTTATGTTGCATGAGGTGATCCTTTAGGCTAAAAAACTTAGGACCCCTCATTCCTTTCTATGTTTGCTGTTAGAATTGGAATAGTTGTACCTCTATATTCGTATTAAGATTTTTTGAATAAAAGTATTTGACCTTTATATTTTCTTTGCTTACTTGATCACTTAGCCTAATCCACAAAATTTTATGTTCGGCCTGAACCCAAAGTTGTAGACCTCGAAGAGTGCCTAACACCTTCTCTTTGAGGTAATTTGAGCCCTTACCCGATCTTTGGTAGCATTGACTAGTCAAACAGAGTTATCTGCACAATAGGTTCCCTAACGTACCTTAGAAATCGTTAGGTGGCGACTCTTCTTTTAGCACTCCATCTCCTATTCTAAAAAGAGTTGTCACGACTTCGAAACCCGCTTTCGCGAGAAAACGGGGTGCGACATTTACAATGTCTATCTGGATGCAAAATTGTTATAGCAAGAAACTACGATTTGAACTTGAACACAGCCGACGTCATACGTTCTTCGAACCGGAAACCTCACTGACCCGAATTCCTTTCGTTTATATACCTCGCCAAAAAATCCTAGAACCGGCCAGATCAAAGAAGATCTGGACTTTTACCCATTAAAACAACATCAAAACAAAAGAAATGGAGATGAAGGAGGAAAGTGATGGCGTATCAATAGCCTGGAACAGTCATCATCGATAGGGGTAACACCCTCGCCAGCCAGTGGTCAATTTCGGTGGTGACTAGTAAAAATCAGTAGCAGCAACCTATAGGGAAGAAGAGAAAAGCGAGAGGCACAATCATGGTCATCATTGGCTGGCCGGATCTCGGCAGAGGTGTATCATAAGGCAACGAGAGAGGTTAGGGTTGGAGGAAATTAGGTTAGGTTTTTGGGTGTCAATTTGGTTTTTATATGGTAGTGGGGAATGAGTATTGGCTATTGGATTAAATAGCTCAAAAACGTGACGGGTCAAAAATTACGTGCTAACAGCTACCCCTTTTTGCTTGGAAACACGAAATGTTTTTGAGCAAAGAATCAAATAAGCGACATAATTGATTCTGGCATGACACTTATTCAGAACAAAACAAAGATGGACAAAATATTGTGACCGAGATCTGGTATCTAAGCTACCTACATATCCTTGTCTATAAAGCAATCAGGCCACGTGTAGTTCAGAAGTGAATAAAGTGATGGAGTATGTGGAGAGGATGAGAGAGTCGAGTGAGGTACCGTTCGAGGCTCCGGTCCACAGTCCCTGCCATTACATCATAAATTGAAAGCAAAAATTACAGTTAAAATAAAAGAAAAATACAAGATCCTATCTACTTCTTATCTTGAATCTCCACTTGATTCTTCAACATGAAACTGAAAATTCACCCTATTCTTCAGGTGGGCATCCTACTGACTTGAACTTGAAATAGACTTGAGCTTGTAAACCCTATTCTTCAGGCGGCTCGTGCTACTTCTGATTTGAATTGAAAATACTGGCGGTTAACCCTATTCTTCATGAGGGATCCTGCTGCTTATGACTTGAAATTGAAAACTGAAAGTTAACCCTGTTCTTCAGGCACGCTCCTGATGCTTCTCTAACTTGAATTTGAAAACTGAAAGTTGACCCTGTTCTTCAGACGAGATCCTCCTGCTTGATCTTGAAAGAAACTGAAAGTTGACCCTGTTTTCATGCGGGCTCCTCGTACTTCTCTTTGAACTTAAAACCGATTCTAAAATATTGAACTCGTTCTCCAGGTGGGTGCATGCAGTCAAAACAACACAACAAATAAAATTTTTTGCCCCAGTTTGCACTAGGAAGATTTGTGAGTTGTTAGCAAAATTGTAAATCACCTATGCTATTGATAAAGGATGCAATGATGAGAGTAAAGCTAAATACTCGACTAGGATGTGCGTTTCCTGTGAGTAAAACTAAGAAACTTAGACTAGGAATTGCATCTCCTTAAAATAAAACTGACTAGACTAGGAAGTGCATCTCCTAAAATGTATAACCTGAATAACCCAAACTAGGAAGGGTGTCTCCTATGGGTGAAATTTGAATGACCAAGACTAGGAAGTGCGTCTCCTAGGAGTGAACTTAAAGGAAAACTATAAACTGAGGATGACTAAACTAAAAACTGACCCTATTCTCCAGGCGGCACCCCTGAACTCAAGGAAAACTAAAGATTAACAACTTAATAAAACTAAAAATTGACCCTATTCTCCAGGCGAGGACCCCTGAACTTTAAGAAAAACTAAAGACTAACAACTTAAGGAAACTAAAAGTTGACCCTATTCTCCAGAAGGGATCCCTGAACTTTAAGAAAAACTAAAGACTAACAACTTAAGGAGACTAAAAACTGACCCTATTCTCCAGGCAAGACCCCTGAACTCAAGTAAAGCTAAAGATTAACAACTTAAAAAAAAATTGACCCTACTCTTCAGGCGGGACCCCTGAACTAAAGGAAAACTAAGATTAACAACTTAAGGAAACTAAAAACTGATCTTATTCTCCAGGAGGGACCCCTGAACTCAAGCAAAACTAAAGACTAACAACTTAAGGAAACTAAAAATTGAACCTATTCTCCAGGCGGGACCCCTGAACTAAAGGAAAACTAAGATTAACAACTTAAGAAACTAAAAATTGACCCTATTCTCAAGGCGGGACCCCTGAACTAAAGGAAAACTAAAGATTAACAACTTAAGAAAATTAAAAACTGACCTTATTCTCCCGGCGGGACCCTTGAACTTAAGGAATGCTAAAGATTGACAACTTAAGAATAAAGTTTAATAACTTGAAAAAATCTAAAAACTGACTCTATTTTCCAGGGGGGGCCTGAACTTAAAAAAGCTAAAGATTAATAACTTTAAAAAACTAAAAACTGACCCTATTTTTTCAGGCGGGACCCCTGAACTTAAGGAAAACTAAAGACTCTTCCGACTAGGGAGGATACCTAGGAGGTAAGGTTCTTCTAAACTAGGAAAATGCCTAGGAGATAATGGTCTTCTCAAATAGAGATAGGAGGTAATGGTCTTCTCAATTAGGGGAATGTCTAGGAGGTAAAAACCTTCTCAAACAACCTTTGTGCTGACAAAATTTAGGCATGACACCTGGAAAATTCAAGCTTCCAAGCTTTGATTTGGAAAACTTGTGAGTTTAAAACATGGTGGTTGGTTTTTGGCCTTGATCTTGAGGGTGATTGCTCCTAGACTTGCCACTATAACTTTGATTTCAACTTGGAAGACTTTTTATTGGCTGACCACTTTCCTATCAACCCTTATCACAAAAGACACCTCTAATCCGTTTAAGCCCAATACCTTCTATCCGTTGCATTGTGGTCATGAATTGACATTTATCGCATTGCATTTCACATTAATCCCAAAGCATGTCAATTGTCACCAACTTAGTGAGCATAATACTCTTTCCTAACATATGCCACTTTGATGTGCTAGCCAGACTCCGCTCTGCACAATTGGTAAGCTGATAGCAAATTTTGAAGTCATTTCTCACTTGTTCTGACCAAACAGACTCAAAAAGAGGACTTAAACAAAGCAAGAGGAACATAGTAGGCGGACAATGGAAAGGGATGATATCTAACAAGAAAATTACTAAGTAGAAACTTATCAGATGTGGATACCAACTCTAATGACCATTACATTCATTTTGGATTAAGCGGCCTAATCTGTCAAGCAAGTCTAATGTTCAACTCTTGTTATACCTCTAAGCCGTGAAACTATGCTTCAATGATCCAATTGTCCTATCTAATTCACGATCCTCAGTCGACCTGTAGTGCCCTGAAAGGTTTTCACCATCAAGCCTCTCTCCTTTTGTTCTTTCTCTAAATTCACCGCCACCTTATGGTGCCCGTGAGCGTTTTCACCAATAAGACTCTCTCATTTTGTTCTTTTCTTCTTATTTCCTCTAATTCTGCAGATGACAAGGCATAAACAATGGTAAAAATATCATATGCTCCTGGCATGTCTAGCTCAGCACTCTCAAAGATTATTTGGATGGTCTTTTTTGGACTGTAATGTGGCTTCTGGACAGGGTTAGAAAGAAAGAATATCATAAAGGCTCAAATTAAAATTAAGACAAAATGGGGTATAACTTTACAACTTTTGGGACCGTCTTTTATAGAAAACAAAACTTCTGTCCCAATTTCTTTTAAAGTGAGGAATTTTAGAATTTTTGACTTGGTGACCGAACCCTAGAGTAAGGCTGCCTACGTATCTTGTTGACACAAGAATTAGGTCGAATGTAGTTCAAAAGAATACTTTTTGTTTTTGCTATTTTCTTTTTCTTATTTTATTCACTTCATTTTTTTCTCTCTTTCTTTCTTTTTTTTTTTTTTTTAAATGAAATTTCTAAAACAAACCTTATGGGATATGATTTTTTTAATGACTCTAGCTTGATTCCTAAAGATGGGAGGTCAAAGAAATCAGCACAAGCTCAAAAGGGTACCGAATGGTATAAAATGTTTGGGTAGCTGAAAAGGGGCGTCTCAATCTCTAAAAATGCATAGGACAACACATGCAACTCGAGGATGAAAAATGAAGATCATGCATATCATTTCCTTGAAGCAACGATATTGATATCACATATATGCCTTCCACCTTTCTTCAGTGCCTTGTCAAGTACAGAACTTTCATTGGGTGATTTCTTCTTCACGGTGGATACCATTCGTCAGTTTGATACAAGCTCTCTTGGCTTTATCTTGTAACATGAGATGTACTTGAACTCAAAGTTTCTCGCTTCTAATTGTTTGGGACGCACTCTTGTACCAAATTCTTGTCTTCCTATTAACTTCCCAAACTATTTGCCCTGTTTCACACAATTCGGGCTTTAAATGATATCAAAATGTCCAAATCTTTACTTATTTCCCTCAAATATCCATGTCATCTTCATTGTTTCATGATTAGACTAACTTTTAAGATCAAGATGAGAATTCCACGTGAATGTCACTAGAGTCACCATGAAAAGAACTATAAAAGGAAAATAAAACTAAACGAAAAAATGAACTAGAAATAACGAAAAACAGGATATTGCATTAGACAGATGGTGAAAGGTTTTGAACAACAAAACAAGCAACACAAAACTTGGGTTACAACCCTGGAACGACCTTAATAACACTAAACGAGGTAACAAGTCTAACCGAGCTAGAAAAATAAAAGGATAGAAGGGTTTGATTCACAAGACAATATTCGGATTAAAACTCCGAAATAACCCGGACAACAAAATAAACTACGAAGACTCCTTCATGGATAACCAAGAAAGGAGTGTCTTTCCAACTTCCAAGCTCGACATCTTAGCCACTGAGTCGCATATCGACATTACTATGACCTTCACAAATCTCCATCACTTTGACCTCAGCAAATTGCTTTTGGGTCCCTTCTACCACTTCGTTCTTAAGATCAACTTCTGGAGCCGATACTGATAGCGCTGAAAACTTCACGGCAAGTGGCCCGCCAAGAAAATCAGAAGAGTTCTTATATTCCTTTTCAACAAAAAATGTCCACCACATGCGTCTCATTATGAACAGGCAATGAACTTTGGCTAGTATCAGTTGCATATGAATTTTGCACGATAATGTCACCTGAATCAATAAGCTTCTAGATTGCTCTTTTCAAATTCTAACAATTTTCTATGATGTGTCCCTGGGCATTAGAGAAATATGCGCACCTTTGAGAATAATCAAAATTCTTTGGAAGGGGGTTCAGAGTTTTTATCTCATTCATCTTCACCATGTCCAATTGCCTCAACTTTTGGAATAGACTAGCATATGATTCTCTAATAGGAGTGAAAGACTTCTCCTTCTGTTGTTGCCTTTTAATTTTTTACTCCGGACTCGATTAGAACCTCTTGTGGGTAGGTGGTTGATATGCTTGTAGAGGTGGGTAAGACATTTGTGGAGGTGGTGCAGGATATTGCGGGTCTTGGGGATGTGGAACATATGGCAATGCATGGTGGATAGAGTACTGGGAAGGTGAGGTATAACCATGGGGATTTTGTGGAGAGAAGTAGCAGTAGGGAGGATTATCTGGAATACGGGGATATTCGTGGGATCGATGTTGAGGCTGAAAGCATTGAGCAAGAACGCCCACTAGATCTTGTCGTTGGCAGGGCTCAACAACATCTTTTTTAATTCTCTTCCTTCCCCCCAAACTTACTGAGATGTTCTAAATGTCTTTCGTAGTATATTTCAATGTAGAATAGCTCATGATTTTGCTTGACTTAATTCCTTCTTCTACTATCTCCCCCATCTTTACCACATCATTGAAGGATTTACCTAAAGCCGGGATCAAATGACTGAAGTAGATGGGTCCCTAAGCTTGGAGGAAAAGCTTAACCATTTCTTCTTCATCAATCGAGGGATGACCCGAGAAGCTTGTTCCCTCCATCTGAGCCCAAACTCCCTAAAACTTTCCTCGGGTTTCTTTTCTATCTTAGATAGGGAGGAGCGGTCTGGGATAATGTCTATATTGTACTGATAGTGTCGAAAAAAATCTTGAGGCATGTCATCCCATGCATACCACTAACTGACATCTTGACGAGTATACCATTCCAAGGCTGCCCCACTCAAGCTCTCAATGAAATACTCCATCAACAACTCATCTTTCCCGCCAACACTTCTCATTTTACTGCAATAACCCCTCAGATGGGCTACTGGATATCCACGCCAATCATACTAGTTAAACTTTGGCATTTTAAACCCCGCAGGTGGATGAATATTAGGAAACATACACAGTTCATTGTAAGACATGTTAATCTGATTTCCCACCCTTTGAATGTTCTTTAAGGATTATTCTATACCTTTCAGCTTTCTGGATATCTCATATCACTCTTCTTTTCCTATGAACTTTTCATTTTCAACACGAGGCTCATTCTGAGATCTATGATTATATGAGTCTAGGACCTGGTGGGCCCGCTCTGTGGAGTATGTTGGGAATCATTAGGTTTGAACTGGTGTTCATTATTGGATCTATGAAAGAAAGGTTGTTGAGAAGCTGTGATAGTGGGGATAGTGGATATAACAGGAGGGCCATTTTCGGGAAATATAGTTGGAGGACGACTGATGGAGCTACTAGGCAGGTTGGGAAGGCTATGATAAGTGGGAAAATTTAGAGAATATGCTGGATCATCTGACACTATGATCGGATCTTGGGTGAGGGTAACATTTAGGAAGCTAGGTAATGGCGAGGGTGGTGCCTTCCCAGTCATACAAGCCTGATATATGTCTGTCATGTGTTGTCTTAACATCCTTACCTCTTCAACCAACCCAGTGTCTCGTTCAAACAACTTCTTTTGGGCACCAATATCAACCAACTCAATTTTGTTGTCATTTTCCATTGTCTTTCGACTTTATGTTGTAAGGAAGAGTTACCAGTTTAAGAACCACAAACCAATCACCCTTTTGCTATAATGAAGATAACAAAGAGGAACAAAATGAATTCATCACGTTAGCGTTAGGGCATTTAACATCTAATCTCACATTATGTGCAATGCACCTAGTCACAATTATCGGTTCTAAAATGACTTCGAGGGTACGAAGGTCATATTGGCATCATCCCAAGTTCACTCTCCTTTCCCTTTTTCCTCTTCATTTGTTCTCTTTAACACTCCATGGTTTGCTCATTTTATTTCCTCTCTTTTTATTTTTGATTGTCAATCTTTTCTTTCCTCTCATTTCTCACATCGCACAACCTCATTCTTTTTTTTTCTTTTTTCTTTTAATTTCAAAAATGATTCGATCGAACCCGATTTAGGTTGCCTACATATCATGTTCCACATGAATCATATCAAGCGTAGTTCTGAAAAAGTAATGGACAAAATAAACTAAAACCAAAAATCTTTTTGAATTTTTCATTTATAACTTTTTTTAATACAAATGGGAAGTACGATGACAAAAGACTCGGCAGACTCTGACACTACCTACAAGACTCAATACTACTAGACAAGACAAGAAAGTAAAAGAAAACATGAAAAAACAGAGTCAAAAATATAGGTCTCCTAAAACAGCTCCTGGAGGCAACGGTCCTGGCTGGGATGGCCCTACGGGTAGGGGTATGCATTCGAATCGGTTTATCGATAAATCGAATCGATTATTTATTATCGATATCGATTTATCGATTTCGATTTTGATTCCAAAATTTTTTTTATCAAGTTATCGATTTCGATTTTGTCCACTTCGCTTATCGATTTATCGATAAATCGATAAGAATGTTTTTTTTTTTTTTTTGCCGTGGTTTCCTTTATCCTAACTTATTATTTCCATTTTCCTCTACCCTTAATATTTTCTAATTTCCCCTACCCTATTATTTCTTTTTCTCTTCACGACTTCACGCCGCTTCTGCCTCAAGATTTTCCCCTACGGCCTTACCCTCCTGCCCTTTTAGAGCTGAACTGCTGAAGCCTCAAATTTTCTTCACTCAAAATTCCTCCTTTCTCGGTTTCTTGCACAGATCTGGTAATTCTCTATCTCCAAATGGGTTCTCTCAGTAAGTTGATTGTAATTTGTTCAGTTAGGTAAGGAGCTGAAGAATAATTAGTTTGCCTGAATTAAATCAATTAATCGTATTATCATTTGGCATGATACATTAGTGATTAGTCATCTATCTCTATTAGCTATCCACTATTTATATATGTTTTATACATAGTATACATATATTAAGTAAGGGTACTAAACATGACAACATCGCTTAGAGCTAGCAAATTTTCTTATTGGTGTAATCGATAACCGAATCGATAAGCCCCAAAAATTGATAAATCAAAATTAAAAAATCGAAACCTTATTGAAAATATAATGATAAGCATATGTAAAAATCGATAATCGATAAGTAATTATCGATAAGGGTCAAAATCGAATCGATAAATCGAATGCACACCCCTACCTACGGGTATCTGTCATGCTCAAGCTTTGGTAAATTAATCCATACCTGAATGAGAAGAATAGACTAAATATAGTTAGTGACTCAAGACACTATGAGAAGCCACAACACCTCTTATTGGACAAATGCAAGACATGATTGGACTATTTTGCAAAATGGCCTATGTGGCCAAGGGTGACTAATAGTGCAAACTCAACAAGAGGTGACCTCTAAGACATGAAAATGCCTCACTAAAGCTTATATGGCTTCAAACTCCCAATAATCATGGTCCTAGAAATTACTTTGCAAAAAAATGATCCATTTTGCAGAAATGGCCGATATGGCCAAACGCGGCTAGAGATGTAAATTCAACAAGAACGGACGTTAAAGTAATACGACACCTAGTGGTGGACTCAATATCTAAGACATGGGTCACTGAAACACTTTTACGAAGATGACATTATTTTGCAAGAATAGCCGATATGGCCCAAGAATGGCTATCGGCCATTATTTTGGAGGAAATTAGGTTAGGGTTTTGGTTGTTAATTTGGTTTTTATATGGTAGTGGGGAGTAAGTATTGGCCATTAGATTAAACATAATGAGTGGCCAACATTAAATCTTGCATTTAAGTGGAGAGTGGGATAATGGGTCGGGTCAGGCGGGTTTGGGCCATTGGAACTGGGCTAGGAGAGCAAATTTTCTTTTTAGACTTCTAAATCAAACAAATCAAGGAAATGTATAGCCCAATACATTAATTTTTTCCTTCTAAAAGAGTAGAAAATATATACTATAAGAACCAATCCTAATTAACTAAAATAAAAATATGTATTATGATATGAACTCTTTTCTTTTTGGTATTTTTTGAAGATTAAATAAAAATAAAAGTAGAGAAAAAGTTGATTAAAATGGTAGTAAAATTAGAATAATATCACTACAAAAGGACTAATAATCTCAATAAAATAAAAATATTTTTGTGTTTTTAAATTGTAATATGAAGTAAAAATTGACTAAAACTCCATAAAAATTAAAGTTAAGTTAAATAAGTATTTTAAACATTAAAAATAGCTCAAAAATATGACAGATCAAAAATTACGTGCTTACAAGAACAGTACTCGAAAGATTGAAGAATAAGAAGTAAATGATGGATTTTTGTACTTATAGATTTGGAATAATCATTACCTCGCTAACCTCCACTGATAGTGTTTCAATCAGATTTTGCCACGTATATCGGACATTAAATGAAACTGCACACGTCTCTTCAAATGTGTAATAAATGTATCAGACATGTATTTTTCTCTCCTAAAATTCTTTTCACTTCTCGAATATTTCTCAAACACTATCCAAAAAGTGAAAAGACAAGTTGTATTGGTAAAATACGATCATACCACGTGGCAAGCACGATATTCGACAACTAAAATTCTTTTATTGTTTATTTATCGTTGTTCAAGGTTTTCTTTACTAGCTTCCGCATGACACCTGATTTATTCGGACCTAACAAGTGATATCAGAGCGAGGTTCAAGACAGGTTCATCTTGGCGGGTTTAGTTCTAGTCGCAACCTATTTGACGGTAATCATGATTTTGTCTGAGAAATTTGATTGGAGTACTAGTCACGTTGAGATAAACTTTATGATGGAGATTTGGAGATACGACATAGTGAAGGCTATGTGAAGAAGATGGATCAAAATTATTTTGTTAGAAAATTTAGGCCAAGGGGGAGAGTTGTTAGGTGTTGTCCTAATTTTCTTACCATATTCGGTTTCCTATTTCTTGAAGGAAAGGAGAATATATTTACCATAATTGAGTTTTCCTCTTTGTCGAATGAAATTATAATTCTTAAATGTTTGGCTAGTCCCTTTTCTTGTAGGAAAAGTTTTGGACTTCTATAAATTGAGGATCCTTCCTTCTCATTCAGTAGCATCCACAATGTAACCATAAGGGGTTTGAGAGTCGTGTTTAGGGGGAGAACTTTACGGGACAAGTGTTAGCGTGTCACTTGTGTTTGCCTCTTCGTGAGGTTGTTCTCTCGATATTTATACTCTTTTTTATTATAGTAGATTGCTCATCTCCGCCCGTGGACGTAGGTCAATTAGCCGAACCACGCTAAATGTTTGTGTCTCTTTTGATATATTTCTCTTTTATTGTCTATTTATCATTGTTCAAGGTTTTCTTTACTAGCTTCCGCATGACACCTGATTTATTCGGACCTAACAAGTGGTATCAGAGCGAAGTTCAAGACAGGTTCATCTTGACGGGTTTAGTTCTAGTCGCAACCTATTTGACCGTAATCATGATTTTTTCTAAGAAATTTGACCGTATTACTAGTCACGTTGAGACAAACTTTGAGGTGGAGATTTGGTGATGCGACATATTGAAGACTATATGAAGAAGATGGATCAAAATTATTTTGTTAGAAAATTTAGACCAAGGAGAAGAATTCTTAGGTGTTGTCCTAATTTTCTTACCATATTTGGTTTCCTATTTCTTGAAGGAAAGGACAATATATTTACCATAATTGAGTTTTCTTTTTTGTCGAATAAAATTATAATTCTTCCATGTTTGGCTAGTCTTTTATCTTGTAGGAAAAGATTTGGACTTCTATAAATTGAGGATCCTTCCTTCTCAATCAGTAGCATCCACAATGTAGTCATAAGGGGTTTGAGGGTCGTGTTTAGGAGGAGAACTTTACGGGACAAGTTTTAGAGTGTCACTTGTGTTTGCCTCTTCGTGAGGTGGTTCTCTCGATATTTTGTACTCTTTTTTATTATAGTAGATTGCTCATCTCCGCCCGTGGACGTAGGTCAATTGGCCGAACCACGTTAAATGTTTGTGTCTCTTATGATATATTTCTCTTTTATTGTCTATTTATCATTGTTCAAGGTTTTCTTTACTAGCTTCCGCATGACACCTGATTTATTCGGGCCTAACAAGTAGTATCAGGGCGAGGTTCAAGACAGGTTCATCTTGGCAGGTTTAGTTCTAGTCGCAACCTATTTGACGGTAATCATGATTTTGTCTGAGAAATTTGACTGGAGTACTAGTCACGTTGAGATAAACTTTATGATGGAGATTTGGAGATGCGACATAGTGAAAGCTATGTGAAGAAGATGGATCAAAATTATTTTGTTAGAAAATTTAGGCCAAGGGGGAGAGTTGTTAGGTGTTGTCCTAATTTTCTTACCATATTCGGTTTCCTATTTCTTGAAGGAAAGGAGAATATATTTACCATAATTGAGTTTTCCTCTTTGTCGAATGAAATTATAATTCTTAAATGTTTGGCTAGTCCCTTTTCTTGTAGGAAAAGTTTTGGACTTCTATAAATTGAGGATCCTTCCTTCTCATTCAGTAGCATCCACAATGTAGCCATAAGGGGTTTGAGAGCCGTGTTTAGGGGGAGAACTTTACGGGACAAGTGTTAGAGTGTCACTTGTGTTTGCCTCTTCGTGAGGTTGTTCTCTCGATATTATACTCTCTTTTATTAAAGTAGAATGCTCATCTCCGCCCGTGGACATAGGTCAATTAGCCGAACCACGTTAAATGTTTGTGTCTCTTTTGATATATTTCTCTTTTATTGTCTATTTATCGTTGTTCAAGGTTTTCTTTACTAGCTCCCGCATGACACCTGATTTATTCGGACCTAACAAGTGGTATCAGAGTGAAGTTCAAGACAGGTTCATCTTGACGGGTTTAGTTCTAGTCGCAACCTATTTGACCGTAATCATGATTTTGTCTAATAAATTTGACCGTATAACTAGTCACGTTGAGACAAACTTTGAGGTGGAGATTTGATGTCGCGACATATTGAAGACTATATGAAGAAGATGGATCAAAATTATTTTGTTAGAAAATTTAGACCAAGGAGGAGAATTGTTAGGTGTTGTCCTAATTTTCTTACCATATTCGGTTTCCTATTTCTTGAAGGAAAGGACAATATATTTACCATAATTGAGTTTTTTTTTTTCGAATGAAATTATAATTCTTCCATGTTTGGCTAGTCTTTTTTCTTGTAGGAAAATGTTTGGACTTCTATAAATTGAGGATGCTTCCTTCTCAATCAGTAGCATCCACAATGTAGTCATAAGGGGTTTGAGAGTCGTGTTTAGGAGGAGAACTTTACGGGACAAGTGTTAGAGTGTCACTTGTGTTTGCCTCTTCGTGAGGTTGTTCTCTCGATATTTTGTACTTTTTTTATTATAGTGGATTGCTCATCTCCGCTCGTGGACGTAGGTCAATTGATCGAACCAGGTTAAACGTTTATGTCTCTTATGATATATTTCTCTTTTATTGTCTATTTATCGTTGTTCAAAATTTGTTTTACTAACTTTCGCATGACACCTGATTTATTCGGACCGAACATGCGTTAACTCCTGAACAATTACAAATATACCAAAGTGTAGCGAACGGAATAAGCCGATAATGCTCATAACAGGCTAGCTTAATTTTAAGAGACAGTTATACTAGTTTGATAAACTATAAAAACTCCCTTTCTCCCACAATTGTATCTCATTCGAGTTTACCCACTCATATTGTCACTATATCAATTTGGCTACTGATTCTGCTCTAAGAGCTTCGATCAATTGTATACATCTTTTGGAGAATTATCAATAAGAATTTCCTTTACTTCGATCTTTATTATTATGACATTATTCTATTTAATTGAAGCAATTTAATTGATTTAGCCTACTAACTAAATTTTAGGTTAAACCAATATATGAAAGCATGCTAAGACATATTTTCTATTATTGCAGTACTAATGTTCTTACATTTATCATCATTAGGGGCGGATTTAGGAAAGCGGAAGGGGGACTCGAACTCCCTTCACCAAAAAATTACATTATATATATAAAGCAAAATCTATTTTTTACCTTTATATATTAAATTTTGAATCATTTGACACGCCCAAAAGTATAACTTAGTGGTCAAAGGGGTTCAAAATCTTTGTAAGGTCATATGTTTATTTTCACTACCTATAATCTTTTTTAACCTTTTTCTTTTTGAAATCCTTAATAAAAATTATGCCTCCGCCACTAATCATCATGTGTACGATTTCTTTGGAATCCTAAATGTGGACCCTGAAAAGAATCTTCTTCAATACAAGAAGGAGATTTTTTATCATTCTTTTAGTCGACGGAGCACAAGTCAACTTTTTGCCAAATTTATTAGTATGCATTTAGATGTTCAAACACACTGGTTGAGAGAAAACGGCAAACATATTTCCTTTCAAGTTGCAATTTGATCGTTTTGAAATTCTCATTATTGTGCAGTGAATTTAAGTTATATATACTGATAATGTAAAATTATATCTAATGCACTATAGAATATCATTCTAATATGGCAAGGAGTAAGCCTTGAGACATGGATGTAAGTTCCACGAATCTTTAAATTTTACTAATTTCAAGAATTTAAGATAGTATAAATAAAAAATAATAATAAAAATTAAATTAAATAAAAAAATTATAAAAAAGAATCTATTTAAAATATTTATAAATTATAATTCAACTATGGATAATACGAAAAGTATGACATATATCATAATATGCAAATTAGTTGTAACGTCGTTACAACCCAAACCAGAAAAGTAATTATTCGATGCAAATTTTATATGAATCACTTAAGGAGTAATGAATCTTGAAACAATTTTGATATTATAATTTGATACTTTTAAAAATACTCCTTCTATTTAATATGCTTTCTATTTAAAAGAGAATTTATATAAAAACATAATTCACAATTTAAATATGATTCTCTAGCATTATTTGTTTTTAAGTTTCAACAAGTTAATAAAGTGACACGCATAATTCACCATGCTATACCATGATGATAACTAATTACTTGCAAATAGTTACTAGCTAATACTGAGCAATTAAATTAATAAGTATTGTATCTTGTAAATGTGAAAAATATTATTTAGAAAAATAATTATAAAAAAATTATGGACTATTATATAATAAATGTTATCGCTTCTGTGTTAAAACTCAGAAAATCAGAAGAACTGTTAGAAGAAACAGAAAATATATATAAACGATAAATAATATTCCGAGTCCACAATTTTCTTGTGTGTCCTTAAGGAATTTTAACCCCCTCACAAGTTGCCAAGGTAATGGATTAAATCCTCCCAGGATAAAACGGAATGACCTTCCTGCAACAGTGGCAATACCAACTGCAGGATACCAACAAACTCAAAGAACGGAGCAAGATCACACTTACGAAGTTGAGAGAGAGAGAGACTGCGAAGTAGAATGCAGTATTCAGAA
>ML414316.1:48565-65369 GCA_005239525.1 Nicotiana knightiana | reverse complement strand
GTTAATGATAAAATACACTTTTTATGTGCATAATAGAGTTTATTTCATGTGTAGGTGAATTGGGGGTGAAAACCGAGCTAAATGGATGCAAATACATCGAAATACGCTCAAGAGGCGAGGAGGAGTACACCGGGCTATAGCCGGGCGCCAGAGCCCAAACGCCTGACCCTGTCTGGCGTTAGCCCGGCGTTAGAGTCCAAACGCCAGCCTTAGCCTAGCGTTAGCCAGGCGTTAGAGTCCAAACGCCAGCCTTAGCCTGGCGTTAGCCAGGCGTTAGGGCCCAAACGCCAGGTCCCAAGTTCGGTCAATTCCGAGTTTTGACGAGTTTAAGTGTTTCCCGGTTGGAATAGAAGTCTCCTACACGTTTAGGGTTCGTCCTAAACATATAAATAGACCCCAACTTGAGGGAGATTTTCGGAAGGCATACGGAGGATTCGAAGGATTAAAAGGATTCCGAGAGAGAAAACCATTGAAGTGACAAAACATTGATTTTTACATCTTTTATTCATTACTTTGTTGTTCAATTATACAAGTTATTTTGAGTTTGATTCTTATGAACATGTCTAGTTAACTTCTTTAATCTAGGGTTTTGGTAGAACCCGTTGGGGATAAACTTCTTGTGTTATTAACATAGTTTTGTTTGGTTGATTTATCTCTATTTGTTCAACTACGTTCTTGTTGTAGTTGATTGAAAGGGCGCTCAATTAGTTGTTCCTATTTATTATGTATCTACTTGAGAGAGAGTGCATATTTAGGTAGTTGTTTGAACAACATCACTCCCGGAGTATAGACGAAAGTCATAACCGAGGGTTTAGAAGTTGGATTAGAGATAACGATACCTCGGGTGCAATCTAAAGTGAACTGTAGTGCAATCTAGTTAGCGTAATTTGAGAGAGTGCGTCTAATAAATTATCATAATTACTTGAGAGAGATTTATGGTATATATAGTTTTCATGATTGATAGAGACGACCAATTAAACTATAAGAAATATCCGAGAAAGAATTCACAAACGGGGGAAACCAAACCTTAGACCTTTGTTATCATTGTTTACATCATATTGTTAGTTAATTGCTAGTTTATTATTTTGTCAGTAGAATTAGTAAAATATTACCAATTTATATTCAAAAGTCTTGAGAGAATTGATTCAGTAAAAGTTTTGTATTCTAAAGACTTGATTGTTACGTAAATTCCTTGTGGGATCGACTCGGGGCATAATACCCCGGATTATATTTGCAACGCCTGTTTAGTCTTTTATTAGACATAGTTGAGCGTGATCAACACTCTTATTTGCCAGTATGTGTACTAAATGCCTTGATTGAGTGTGTTTAGTCGATGATAAACTATAAAGATACTTGAAAACGAATTAAATAAACTGGGGAAATAGAGTGTGGATAACATATATAATTGTTCCTAGAGAGTCCTATGAAATGAGAATATATATATATATGAAATAGATTACGAAATGAGCCTCGACTCAACTGTTTAAGATAACTTCTAAAAGTGGAATTTGCCTAAAAGATCTTTGAGGTATGTATGGATAAAACCCCATCTTCTTAGGAATCAAACCTCTATGGTGCTCCCCTATAAATTGTGTAAGCCTTAATCTTGATTGATGAAGGAAATAACATTTCAAACATATTTTTATTGTAAGACCTTATGTGTCATATGCATTCAAATGCTTCCATGATGCTATGTTGTTACTTGGTGAAATATCGATGTTATGGAAAATATGTTAAATTTCCAAAGAATGTGACAGTCTCTATATGCCCATGATTCGTGTTTTCTCTCATGTGTACTTGATGTTTTGAACTGAACAACTTGTTGATGAAATTGATATGGATGTGAAATATGTCAAAAGGAATCGAATTATGAAATGGGGCATAGTGTCGGGTATGAATTAACGATTGTGGCCACTAGAATTGGAAGACTTAAAATATAGGTATACAATAAGAAATGATATGATTGATGAAAACCGGTAATGTCTTGAGTAAGACGGCCTAGCCGATCGGATCGTGATCGAACACCATGCCGCACACATGGTGGTATTATGCTGGAAATTGAATCGGAATGGAAACAGGAAATGATACTGTGGCAAAATGTCTCCAAGGGAGATGACCTAGCCGATCGGGTCGTGATCGGACTCCGTGTAAGAGTACGGTGGTATTAAGGATAATGAGGTGCTAATGCTAATAATGACCCAAATTAAAGTTAAGATGTTTTCTCGGTAAAGCTTATGTGATTCCTTAATTGATGATTGTGGTGTTGCCTATGTTTCTCATTGAATTCTTCTTATTGCATTGTTGATCTTTTTCTAAAAGAGGTGTGTGTTACTTCCATATTTTGACAATCCTTAGGTTTCACTTGGGCATTTGGATGTTATTGATTGTGACTTGATTGTTTCTATGGATTTATTCTTCTTGTATGGTTATTCTATTTTGAAAGATGACTTTTAGCTTACATACTAGTACTATTCGACAGTACTAACGTCCCTTTTGTCGGGGCGCTGCATCTTTAATGGATATAGGTGGTTCCACAGTAGGCGGCAGTGATCAGCGATAGCGGTGTGTTCCTTCCAGCTAACTTGGAGATCCCCATTTCATTATGGGGTCCTGTGTCATTGGGTTATCGTGTACTTTTCATTTGAGGTATAGCCGGGGTATGAATTAACGATTGTGTCCACTAGCATTGGGAGACTTGAAATATATGTGTACAATGAGAAATGAGATGATTGATGAAAACTGGTAATGTCTTGAGTAAGACGGCCTAGCCGATCGGGCCGTGATCGGACGCCATGTGCACACATGGTGTTATTATGCTGGGAATTGAATCGGAATGGAAACAGGAAATGATATTGTGGAAAAATGTCTCCAAGGAAGATGACCTAGCCGATCAGGTCGTGATCAGACTCCATATAAGAGTACGGTGGTATTAAGGATAATGAGGTGCTAATGCTAATAATGGCCCAAATTAAAGTTAAGATTTTTTCTCGGGAAAGATTATGTGATTCCTTAATTGATGATTGTGGTGTTGCCTATGTTTCTCATTTAATTCTTGAATTCTTCTTATTTCATTATTGATCTTTTTCTAAAGGAGATGTGTGTTACTTCTGTATTTTGACAATCATTAGGTTTCACTTGGGCATTTGGATGTTATTGATTGTGACTTAATTGTTTCTATGGCTTTATTCTTCTTGTATGGTTATTCTATTTTGAAAGATGACTTTTAGCTTACATACTAGTTCTATTCGGCAGTGCTAACGTCCCTTTTTTCGGAGGCGCTACATCTTTAATGGATTTGGGTGGTTCCACAGTAGGCGGCAGTGATCAGCGATCGTGGTATGTTCCTTCCAGCTAACTTTGCGATCCCCACTTCATTTCGAGGTCCTGTGTCATTGGGTTATCGTGTACTTTTTGTTTGAGGTATAGCCGAGGTCTTATTTCCAGCATTTCCATATTTCTATTCAGTTGTATTTAGAGGCTCCGTAGGCAGGTTGTGGGTGGTGTCGGGTATTGGAATTGGATATGAAAATGTTGGTATTTGGCTAATATGTTTTCTTCATATCTAATAATTGTAATTATCCGGTTATTATGGCTCAAACTGCTAATGGAAACAAAAATGAAAGTTGTTAATGATATATTCACTAAGTATGATTAGTGGAGTTCACCTCCTATTTATTCACGAATTAGTTGGGTAGAATAAAACCTATCAGGCTTGCTCAGTCGAGTTTACTCGGTTGAGCGCCAGTCCCCCCCCCCCCCCCCCCCTCCCGTTTTGGGGCGTGACACTCAAAGTCTTTTTTATCAAATTATGACATTTATAGTCAATCCGATTTATTTGAAAAAAATTAAATGAAATTCCTTATCATTTCTTATTAAAGCAATTAACAAAATGAGATTCCAATCCATACAGATTTAACAAGTGTTATGTCAAAATGTAAATATTTTTAAATATCATATTTTCCATTTTATAAAATGAAGATAACAATATAACTCAAATGTTTAATATCTTTATCGTCAATGTAAGTTCTTAATTAAACTTATAATATTTGCCTCAAGTGTCATTTGATATCAAGTCCTTGGAAACAAGATTCATTTTTTTCCTTTTATAAATTATAAGGTATTTTCTATTCAACACAATTTATGACAATTGGTGACATCCTTCCCTGCTTGCCCCCACAAGTATGGATGTATATTTATAAATATTTATATATAGTCCAAATCATAACTTTAGACAAAATCAATCGGGAAGAGTTAGTTTTAATCAACTTACCTCGCTTTCGCTTTATTAACATTCACAAGCTTTTAATTCTCTTCCGTCGTTCCAATTTTGATTAAAATGCTCAAACATCACCAACAAGTTGATATCTACAATTACATATCCTAATTACATCAAAATATGACTAAATTATTGACCAATATCCATTTATGGATCATAAGTTGGCTACAATCCTCCAACAACTCAAATTGTTGAATAGATTCACATGCTAGCACATTAAACTTCATTCTTATATTTTAGTACTCATTCGAAGTCATTAATGATACTACGTTAATTTTCCAATGCTACCAAGTTACTATTCATCATCTTTCATAATCAACACTTGCAAAATATACAATTCGGGTGATTACTTAGTTGATCACTTCCAACTTTTGCTAACAGATAATTTCATAGGTTCATTTTATTCATCAATTTTATCGCCAAGATTACTCTTCATCTTCTCTCTCATTTTCTCAAAAGCACCATTCATGCCATGAACGCGAGTTTTATAATCCAATCTTTCAACCATTACAACTTGTAAAAATGCTATAAATACTTCTAACTACTCATAATAAACTAGTTTGAAGCATTAGAATTACCTCTAGTAGATCATTCTTGGAAAATCACAACTTTGGTGATTTTTGTGTTCTTGAGGATTTGATGATGAAATCCAGTATTTGTATGTAATAATGATATTACAACTCATGTATATTGAGTAAGAATCAACCCAAAATATCATTAACAACTTATCTTAGTTGGTTGAACTTGATTTGAGCTTAAAATCACCTCTTGACCTCAAGAACCCTAACCTCAAAAGCTCAAAATACTCTCTCTCCCCCGATTTTGTACTTACAGGCCCAAATATTTGGGTTTTGGATGCTGCCCCGGATGCTTCGCGCCCGCAGTTCACTCCTCCTCCAAGCTCGGACGAGGACGCTATAGTAGTACTTTACTGCTAGCCTTTGGTAATTTGATCATAACTTCTTGTAGGAATGTACAAATAATGAATGGTTTAAATCATTTGAAAGTAGACTTGAAGATATTTCATTTGATAGGTTTCTTACCACATAACTCCTATATATATATATATATATATACTTGTCCAGAGTTAGGTCTTGCACAAACTCATTTGGAACTTTAGTCTATCTGTAATTTCTAACTTGACTTGTCCTAAGGGCTCTCTTTAGGAACTATATCACATCAAATATACCTCGTACACTTGTTATTATGTTCATGGGAAATATTTCATATTATTAATTAGCACTCTTATACAAATAAATATAATTAGCACACGTTGGACCTCTTAATGACCTTATAATATTTTAAAACTTTTTTCGGGGCGCTAAAGATTTCAAGTCCACTCGTTGATTTCGAGAAAATCGAATCAATTAACTTTTTTCCCAGCGATCACAAAACTGGCCATCAAATGTATATTCATCCATCTATCAGTTGTATCTTCTTTAGTGAATGAAAGAGGGACTCATTTCATAGGTTGCAAGGATAGAAAGAAGGGGTTCAATGAAGGTTGTTGTTGAGGTTTTTATTCCAACTAGAGAGGAAAGGCCTCGTTTTGGTCCTGTAGAATGAATGTGAAAAGTAGAATACTCATAATTGTATGATTCAGATACCTGACAAAATGAACAAATAAAAGATCATGATAGTCGAGATGACCTATTTCATGATCAGATGATCCACCTCTTTGTCCTATTAGGAGGTCTAACTCCCATAGGTCATATACGAGAGAAACAAATCATAAAAGAGAGATTGGATTCCCTTTCCGATGCAGTTCACAATGTGGAGCTGCCAACTAGCTAAGTGTTAGCCCCCTGACAAAGTTCCTCGGCAGATGTGGGTTGTGACAAGAATTTTCATGATGGCCATGGCACACAACCTGAAAAATAGGGCAACATCATGACGGGAAGCTCGACATGATGGACTATGCGGGGTTGACAAATGCACCTTGACGGAGGCAAGGTGACTTTCACATGGACGTGCGGATTGGCATAAAAATGACAAATCAAAGACAAGTCGAAGCAGGGGTCAAGACATGAAAAGACAAGGCAAGATAAGCAATGACAAGGTGCATGGCCAGATTTGATTGAGTTAGGGGCGACTTGACATGAGCGGGCAGCTGAGGCAATGGACGTGTGAGGCTAAGTCAACGGGCGGCAAGTTGTGGTCATGACATTGGGGCAGAGCAGTGTCAAATGGAAAAGCTGGGCACAATTCCAGCCTTGGGCATGCTGTAGCTGGAAAAAACAAGAACATGCAGTGCACATGACAGGGCAGTTGAGCAGCTACAACTGCCACATCCAAGCCTGACTGATCATGGTCTAAGTCGATGCACGTTTTTATCATGGCTGATTGTGTGTCTTAGTGATACACGTTTTAGCATGTTCCCCATGTTTACCCATCAGTTGAGGCTTGTCAATTGATTATCTAAAATGCTTCCAAGTGTAATTGGGTTTCCTGCACTATAAGTATGTGCATAAGGTTGTCCCAAACGGGCAGAAACTTAATCTTGTGGCAAGTGTTAGCAGAAAACGTCTAAGTGTAATTCCTAAGGGTGGAAAATTATTTTGGGGCAGGGAACTAGGGAGTTCTTTGTTCTTAGCCTTGGGATTGGCTTCTTCGTATTCTTGTATTCACATATTAATTAATACGAGTTGGGAAGAAATTCCTGTAAATTTTGTGTGTGCCTTTACTTTACTTTGCTACCTAAATCATTCTAAGTCCAAAAATGTCCCTAAAAATATTCTAAGTGTTGGAAGGCTGAAAGTCAAGGCTGGGCTTAACTGTCGCACAGTGGTGAACCTCGGGCAGAATTTGAGTGGCATAAATCACCCATGTGACAACTGTTATCAGAGCGTGGCTGGATTTGAACAAAGACACAATTTTCAGTGTTTGAATTTCGTGAAAGGTGGCTGGTGTCAATGCAGAACTAAGGGAAAAAGTTGTTGCGTTACAGTCACTCGTTGGAACTGTTGATGGTGATCAATTTCTGACTATTGTGACTCGTCTCTTCTATCTTGAGGCCGAAAAGAACAGGTTGAGCCAGGAGAGCATAGATCTGAAAGTGGAAAATGGGTTGTTGCATTGTGTTGTTGGCAATGATGATGTATATCATGGGGAAAATCATACCAAGGTCAAAATACCTGAGTCTAAAGAGTTTAACGGTGCAAGGAGTGCCAAGAAACTCAAAAGTTTCTTGTGGGATATAGAGAAGTACTTCCAGGTTGCCCATGAGCGAGATGAAGACAATGTCACCATTACGACTATGTAGTTGGTGGACGATGGAAAGCTTTGGTGGTGGACACGCGTGGCAGATGATATAAGTGCTGGTAGGCCTAAGATTGACTCTTGGGAAGGGCTGAAAAAAGAGTTGGAGGATTCATTCTTTCCTAGCAATGCAGGGTGGATTGCTAGAGATCGTTTAAAAAAGTTGAAACAAACTGGAATGGTCAGGGATTATGTCAAAGATTTCAGTTCTTTGATGCTGGATATAAGCAACATGTCTGAGGAAGACAAGCTGCACAATTTCCTTTATAAGTTGCAGTCGTGGGCGCAGATGAAACTCCGAAGGCAGAATGTGAAAGACCTTTGGGTGACTTCTGGCTGGGGAAGGAATGTTTCTACTACTTCAAAGTCCCAAAATGGGAACAAGGACAAAGCAAAATAGTGGAGGAAAAATGTTAATAACAAGGGAAATGTTGTTGAGGGCATTGGTAATGGGAAGGAAAAGTAATGTGCTGGACCTTCGACAAACAAGGGACAAAATAGCAAGTTTGATGGTTGTTTTATTTGTAAAGGACCACACATGGCGAGGGACTGTCCGAAACTTGAATGGATTACAACTTTGTTTGCTGATGAAAAAGGTGAATCTGAGCCGAACTAGGAAGAACATGAGCAGGAGACGGCATATTTAGGGCCTACGATGGTGCTGAAAAATGCAAAAACTGCTTCGTCGAGGACGACGAATTCTTCGGGTGGGGTGGTTTGTTAGCCCTTGACAAAGTTCCTTTACAGATGTGGGTTGTGACAAGGATTTTCATGATGGCCTTGGCACACAACCTGAAAAATGGGGCAACATCATGACGGGCAGCTCAGCATGATGAACAATGCGGGGTTGACAAACGCACCTTGACGGAGGCAAGGCGCATTTGACATGGACGTATGGGTTGGCATAAAAATGACAAGGCAAAGCCAAGTCGAAGAACGGGACAATACATGGAAAGACAAACAAGACAAGCAACTACAAGGTGCATTGGCAGATTTGATCAAGTTGGGAGCGACTTGACATAAGCGGGCAGCTGAGGCAACAGATATGTGCGGCTAAGTCAATGAGTAGCAAGTTGTGGCCATGACATTGGGGTGGAGCAATGTCAAAGGGCAAGGCTTGGCGCAATGCTAGCCTTGGGCGTGCAGCAGCTGGCCAAAACAAGTACATGCAGTGCACATGACAGAGCAGTTGAGCAGTTACAACTGCTACATCCAAGCATGACTGGTCATGGGCTAAATGGATGCACGTTTTTTATCATGGTTGATTGTGTGGATTAGTGATACACGTTTTTTAGCATGCTCTCCATGTTTTCTCATCAGTTGGGGCTTGTCAATTGATTGTCTAAAATGCTGCCAAGGGTAATTGGGTTGCCTTCACTATAAATATGGGCATAAGGTTGTCCCAAATGGGCAGAAACTTAGCCTTGTGGCAAGTGTTAGCCAAAAACGTCTAAGTGTAATTCCTAAGGGTGGGAAATCGTTTTGGGGCAAGGAACTAGGGAGTTATTTGTTCTTAGCCATAGGGTTGGCTTCTTTGTGTTCTTGTATTCACATATTAATACGAGTTGGGAAGAAATTTCTTTAAATTTTGTGCGTGCCGTTGCTTTACTTTACTGCCTAAATCATTCTAAGTCCAAAAACGTCCCTAAAAATAATCTAAGTGAGAAAAAACGTGTAGAGTGCATGTTGTGAGTTACGAAAGAGTTCCTAAGTCTGTTTTCAAGAGTGAAAACACCTAAGGCTAAGAGTAGTCTTTGTGAGAAATTTTGAGGATCAAGAGTGATCTTCTTTTATACACGACTCTACTTCGAGTTGACTTTCTTTGTATGCTCGAATTAAATACAAAGTTAGGAAAAGAGTTTCTTGTATATTGTGCCTTGTGTTCTTCTTTATTTTCTGTTGCCTTAAATTTCGTTGCCTAAATCAGTCCTAAACTTACTAAGTTGTAAGCTGCCTAAAAATTTTCTAAGTCCAAAGTTGTAAATTTGGTTGAGTGTTGTAAGAAGGCTCAAGTCAAGTGTTGGGCTTGATTGTCGCACAGACTGATTTTGACGGACAGAAATCACGCCGGTGCACTAAGCTACCTATAATCATAGTACCTAAAACGTCAGGAGGACTTCATAATGCATGCGCAGTTGAACCCAAACGTAATTCTTTTTATTGTAGTACAATTTGGTTAAGTGTAAACTTAAATGGCACTAATTCACATCTTTAGAATAAAATTCAAACGTTTAAAATCACCTGAACTATAGAAATATTTAATGATAAATAAATTGTTTTAAACTCTGAAGAACAATCATAATTTTTACTTTCAAGTCGCCAAATTAGAACAATCGGTTTAGATTCATCTGTTTAACGAAAAAGAACATGAATGGAACGTTACTTTTTTAAATAATACGTAAATCAACATAAGATATTATCCTTAGCATGAATTCAATTTGGATTTAACAAATTAACTTGGAAAATTATAAAATAGGAAGAATACTTTGATGTCTTGTTGTATTCTTAACAATACAACATACGAGTTAGATCAACTTATTTGTAACTCCACGCTTAATCAAACTAAAATACAATTTACGTACTATCACTATCAGAACGGCATGTTTTTGTATACGCAAACTTTGTTAAAAATTCTGTATTTATATTTTCTTTCAATTCAAATAACGACATGACTATGACGTTCCATTGAGTGACTGGTAAAGTGGCAATAATTGTCCTTTTGTTCCTGGTGTATCTTGATTCTTAGATTTAGTTCACCTCAAATAACAAGGTAATTTTGTGTAATTGTTTGAATTAAAGGAGAGACTAGTGGAGATTTTTCGTGCTAAAGAGTAGGTTAATGTAATGGACCTTAAGACTCCCTTCTGGATCATCCTTCCATTGGCTTCTCAATTAGGGGCGGGCATTCGGGCAGTTTGGATTGAATATAAAATTGCGATTTGAATTTTTAGTTTTCGGATTGATAAAATTACAATCCAAATCCAATCCAAATAATTTCGGATTGGATCAAATTATTTAAGTTCGGTTTCGGATTAATCGGATTGGATTTTTCGGAATTTTGGTTCTGACTTCTAAGCCTATAAGTTGAGCTTATAGAAAACACTCGACATAAAAATAATCATTTAAATGAAGTAGAAAGATGATAATTAAAAGATGCTTTAGTTTTTGATATCTTCTCGACTATATAATGCATCTTCAAGAAAAAAAAGTCTTGAATATACAATACATCACACTAATTCAAATTATACTATTATAAATTAAAAGATTAACTGGCAAAAGTGACCTCAAAATTTAATTTTTGTCAGTTTCGGCCTTGACTCTCCAGTGTTTATAAACGCACGTATGGCGTGGCTGTGTGGGTGAGACATGAGAGAAAAGAAAATCATATATTATATATGATTTAGTAGAGAATCTCATATTGGACTTAATAATTTATATCGAATATATGGGGTAATGTTTAATGGGCATGATATTTTAGGAGATTTAGACTTATTAGTATTAGGTATGTATATGAATAAGGAATTTAAATTATATTATCCTCCCTACTCAAGTTTTATTATAATTACATATTCTATACACAATTACCATTTATGTACATTTGAAGGGAATTAATGATAATAGTTAGTGTCCTAAAATCACTCTAATGTATCTTTCACTCCCCCCACGTTTGTCTCTCCACATCTCATCCCCCTCCCCCACGTATCTTGCACAAGAGAGCAGCAATTTCACCATTGACAACCATTAAAAAGGTTTGAAGCTTTGAATTCGAATTTGGATTTTCAGAAAATATTATTTGTTTGAATTGGGTGTTGTTGCAAGAAATTGGGAATTCTCTCTATGTCTCTCTCTATATCTCAATCCCTAATTTCAGTAATGTAAAGCAAAGGAAAAGAGAGCAGTAATTCCACCATTGACAGCCATTAAAAAGCTTTGAAGCTTTGAATTCGAATTTGGATTTTCAAAACTCATTATTTGTTTGGATTGGTGAGAATATGGTTTGGAGTTTATATCTCAATTTTGAAGGTGTTTTGGTGAAGATTAGACTTGATTTTTGCTGAATTTCAAATTAAAACTCTGAGAAGAAGAAGAAGAAGAAGAAGAAAAAGAAGACGTATATATTATATTTATGAAATTATAGTAAAATTGTAAAAAAAAAATTATATTATGTTGTTTATATATGTATTTTTTTTTTATTTAATTATTGTATGAAAGTTGAACAATATTTTATAAAAATTATATTTAAGTTGTATGATATTGTAGTTGTATATAACTGAGTAGAAATAATGTATGAAAATTGTAGATAAGTTGTATAATGTATAATTAGTTGTATGAAATTTATTTTTGCTATGTATAAATCAAATACAAAATATACAAAAGACATATTGTATAAAATTTATATAAAAATTGTAGTTAAGGTGTATAATATTGCAGTTGTATATAACTGGGTAGAAATAATGTATGAAAATTGTAAATAGGTTGTATAATATATAATTAGTTGTATGAAATTTGTTTGTATTATGTATAAATCAAATACAAATTATACAAAAGACATATTGTATAAAATTTGTACAAAAATTCTATTTAAGTTGCATGATATTGTAGTTGTATTTAACTAGGTAGAAATAATGTAAGAAAGTTGTAATTGTATATCAATTGATATATGCTCTGTAATGGCTGAAAGTAATGCGTCGTAACTTGACTCCGAGTTTATCACAATTTTATCGACATTGAAATTAACATATCGGCCATTATTATCCCCTCGAAAATTATGTTGAAGCATGGCTGTCATTGCCGCCATTGAAGTAAAAAAACGAAGCTAATTATCTAAATGTTCTCCTGCTGCTTTCAAAACGTTAGAACTGGTGTATTTATTTTATCAAAATTGGAAACTAAACGACAGTTGCAGGTCGAGAGCTTGCATAAGTAAGGTGGTGGATGTTTGAGCACTTACCAGATCTGGATGAGGAAAACTGTCAAGGAAATTAGATTAGAATTAATTTACTAATTTCTTGTATGTGTCTGTTCAATTAGGCAATCTGCCAGTGTGGAGTATGTTTTCTTATACTTTTTTATTGTGTATTTTCTAAAATAAGAATATGTAAATCTTGTGAAAGATACTGGATATGATTTTCAATAGATTTGGAGTAAAGAAGTGATGAGTTACTCTTTTGTATTTGCCATATTTCCCTAAAACTTATACAATTCTTTTCTCCTACTAACCCAAGCTTATCCAGAATGATAGTGAATACTAAACTTGTTCTTCTGTCATTTTCTATTGTTCTCATGTGTCCCAGGAGTGTTCTTTCCGAAAGCTTAAATTTGAACATTGTTGTAAACATCTAATCTTTGATGTGTAAGATGGGTGGAAGTTCTGGAGAGAAAAGGGGAAAGATGAGAGAAAAAGGAAAAAGGAAAAAGGTATAATTAAATCCTTTGATTGAAGGCACAAATAATGGATTGAGCGCCTTTTAAGGTGGATTGTATATATTTTGTAAACAAAACTTGTTTATGTCGGGTTTTAACTAAACATGGACATTAAGTGTAATAAAGTTTCAAATAGTGTATAGGAATGAAAAAATATACAATGAATAATAGCGTAATGGGCTAATGTCTAACTAGTATGGCTAAATATAAGATACAAAAATTTTGGATTTTCGGATATTCGAAATTTCGAAGTCCCCAATCCAAAATCCAAAATTTTTAAAAATAAAATTCGAACTCCAATTCATAATCCAAAAATTTAAAAATTTCGAATTTTGGTTCGGATTTCGGATTTGCCCAAACTATGCCCACCCCTACTCCCAATATACCAATTCGTGCCAAAGAGACCTGCTTGAGGAATGAGATAAAACACAAATGTGAGTAACAGAGAAAGAAAAGAGCAGTTTTGCGAAAAATTCCATTTAACCATTGCTTATTAATTATTCACAATGATGCTTAACCTTTTCTCAGCTTTTTATATCCGCTGTGCTTAACCAATTTGTAAGAGTTGTTGGAGACAACAATTAAATACTATACGTTTTTGATGTTGTAAATGGCTGATGATGTTTGAAACGAAGACAAGTCAATATCGAATGTTCAATGCTTTTGTTAGTACATTCGTCAACAGTAGGTTGCTATACATCTGTATTCAGTTCATCTTTTACTTCGATAATGAACTACTCCTATTGCTATGTGCACCATAAATAACCCAACAAAAAAAAAACAATTTTATCAGTACCATAAAAAAAATATGAAGGCGCTATTTTGTGTATTCTTTCAAGTTTCAAGGGGCAGCTGAAGCATAACACAACTCATTAGTTGGATAAAAGTGCAGTCATATATCATTAATCCCCATACATATGCATGGGCAAAACTGGGGACTTTTGCAGCTGCAAACCATTATTATCTACATCCTCCAAATCAATCTGGCAAATTTAGCGTAGAATGGATAATCTTAGACCTGTAAACCAGAGATACACCCTTAAATGGTCTTAATGCAACTTTCAAGGCCAGTACGAATGGTTTATTGAAGCACCTGTTATTATCCCAGTTCAGAAGCATATTGAGGCAAGCTCAACCAACCAGTTTAAACACTTGGCTTTGTAAGATCTCAATCTTCTATATAAACCAAAGAAATAAAGTACAACAAAACAAATACCACAACAGAAAACAGCAAGAGACCGTAAAAATTAACCTCTCTTGTTGCAGCTCAGCAATCATTGGACAACAATGGATTATCTTATCATTTTACAATGTTGTAAGGCGAAACACTGATGCAATATTTTCCCTGTGAGCCATAAAGTTCTTCCGCTACATGGGTTCACAGCATTTGCACAAATTTCCCAGTAAAAGCACAAATAACTGCATGACTAGTTATAACAGCAACCAGCTGCGGAAAAAAAAACATAAATTAAGGCATTCTATACAATATTCAAGCTGGTAAAAAGGAGGTTCATCGCCTTTCTTTCTTTGTGAGCTTGGTTTTACTCTACAAGAAATGTACAAACTCTCATGAAGAACCATAAAATGAGTATGGACTAAAAGGACCAATCTGTGAAAATCAAGTGCTAAGGAAAAAATCAGAACAAACAACAGAAGCTTGATCACTAAATAGAAGTGAGAACTATATTGGGGGAAAAGTAAACAGTGCAGAAACCAGTCACTTTCACATGCTCCCAGCTCTGCCAGGAGTAGTTTTGGATGACTTGAACTTTGAAATGTCAACAAGATCCCCAAAAAGTTTGTCTTCCGGCTTTGAGGGCTTTCCAGATGGTACATGTGAAGGAGTTGAAACTGGATAGGACGAATTATTTAGGACGCCATCGTCCCTCACGGAGAGCCCAGACATTCTCTGGTTAAGAAATTGAGTGTTCTGTGGTTGGGCATAACCGTAGCCATAACCAGCCATTTGGTTGCCATACATTTGCTGAGAATACATATAACCCATCTGCCCAGATGGCATTTGTTGTGGCAACATACCCATCAATTGCCCACCTTGCATTGGTTGAGGTGACAAGCCTACCATCTGATTGCTTTGCATAGTCTGGTTCATCATGGCGGGGTGTCCACCAGTGATCTGCTGTGCATACATACCATGGGCATATGAACCACCAGCTAATTGCTGGCTGTTAGCTGCCACCAGCTGATTATTTTGCATTGATAAAGTATTTAGACTACCAGACATTAGCTGATTGTTGTGCATTGATAGAGCATGTGGACTGCCTGGCAACAACTGATTATTTTGCATTGGTTGAGCATGAGGATTCCCTACCATTTGGCCATTCCCAGCTGCCTCAGCTTCCCATGGAGGTGGTGGAAAAGAACTACTGCTTTGACCACCTAATCAGGAATTGGACTAGCACTATGTGAGTAACTATTCAGAAACTCAATGAGCAAGAGGGGGCTTAGAATTCAGGCAATCCGTGAGACTTCATCAGAAATTGCAAGGGGTTTTACACGTGACAGATACCAGTTTCAAACCTATGCCTCTATGCAAGCATAACTCGTATGAGTCTTCGCTAATATTACAAATACTCCCACCATTCCAATTTGTATGGCACTATATCCTTATTAGTCCGTTCCGAAAAAATTGGCACCATTCTAAATTTGGAAACAATTTTAACTTAAACTTCTCATATTACCCACAGTGAGAAGTTTTAGATGTTATGTTTAGGAACACAACTTTCAAAAGTTTAATGACCACATAAATATTATGGCATGTTTAAGATCACAAGTTTTAGAAGTTTCATTTTTTCCTTAAACTTTCTTACCAGTCAAATTATGCCAAACAAATTGGAACTTAGGGAGTAGTTGCTAGGTCTATTCAGATAATAGACAGACATATAACAGGGTGGACAAAATTTGATCTACAGGACACATTTCCAACTGTATACGCAAAAAGAATGCAGGCAGAATGACAAAGAAATGCACCATAAACCGGAGAAGATGACTGCTGTTGCTGTGATATCTGTCCGTTCCACGCTGTATTAGAGCCTTGTGTATAGGTTGTTCCAGGGGCACTTCCATTTGGGTACAAAGATGGCTGGGTAGGATTGAAACTCTGTTGTTGAAATTGAGGGGATGAAGGATGCGTCTGCCCAACTGAATATGGAGATTGTGAGTTGCTGGGTGGTGAAAACATGTCAACAAGAGCAAGGGCATTCTGCTGTGAAACAGGACTTGCAGGCTGAGGTTCTCCACCAACAGGAACAAGAGCCAATGCATCCGCAGCCGTAGGCAAGCTAAAGTCATCTCCACTCAGAAGATCAATTTTCGGGCCAACATTTGCTGTTGTCGATGGACTGCTAGCTGATGGAGGAGCTGGAAGAAGCAACTGTGTCCCTAAGCTAGTACTTGAAGTAGATCTGAAAAGCACACCACATCTAACTAAGACTCAAAAACTAAAATGAATACCCAGGATTCCCATCATTTTCCCCTTTTTCTTTGGGGGAAGGGGAGGTAAAAGCTTATTAAAAGTACAATCACCTAGCACTGAATAGAAAAATGCTTGCTCGGTAATTCTCCATCACTCTTGTAATAGCAGAAGATTAAGGACTTCTGAACCTTGATAAAATCCTAATATAATTGATAGTAACTTTAAGGTCACTATTTTAGGCAATTAACAATTTAAGATATCAATCTAGAACATCAATGTATACTTTTTTAAGCTATAAGCTTTCTCATATACTAATTCAAAACCAATCATCATTCATTTTGCTAACCAAAACCAATCATCAAAAGAAAATCATCAAGCATATTGACTGGCTTTTTTTTCTTTGAGGGGGGGGG
>ML414316.1:0-48308 GCA_005239525.1 Nicotiana knightiana | reverse complement strand
AGGGGGGGAGGGAGGGTGTGGACGATACAGATAATAATCACGACTAAAGAGAACACATTTACCCTTGGTCTGACTGTCTGCTGTCTCCGGTATCAATAAGAGGAGCATCAACATTTACAAGTGGTTGAGCTGAATCAGATTTTGGTTTTTCCACTTTAACAGAAGTTCCTGCAGCAATAGCTTCATGTTTGGCCAATACACGCTGCAACTCATCATTCAGCGCTAGCCCTTGACAAAGCAGTGATTCATCCCTGCATCAAGTGAATGTAAGGATCCACAGGAATCACAACCAGATGGTGCATAATAAAGATTGAAGAGCATAGAGGAATGATTTGGAGAGAAAAATATCATGGTCAGTCCAGTACATTTGTAATGCTTGATCAACTATTGTTCTCCTAACTAAAGTACTAGAACTTTTACTGCAAAAATAACTGACAGCACATGGCACTAAAAATGTTCAGCCTTTAGTTTATTCCCAGTAATGACTTACCCAAGTCTTATCAGATACTTAATTGACATGATTTTTACTTCATATGATTACTAAGTTATAGTAGCTTTTTAAATCTTTATCCAAATAATAAGTGTTTGATTTTAGAGTTATATTCTATTGCATAACATTTTTTCCTCCCTTCATTAGCGCCTTTCTTCACCAACCCCCACAATGTGATTGTTTTTTGTGCTTAAAGTCCCACCAGGCCCTGGCGCTTTTCTACACTTTTGCCTTGGACACTTGCATTATCAAGAGGCCATGAAGTAATTGTTATCACATGCCTGTTCCACCACTCCCACCAGTTGGACTAGTGAAGTGCCTATCAAATTAGAGAATTCCAAAGACTATCAACACTATAAATAGTGTGATTATTTCACCTAAAAGCTTAAACTATTGAAGAGCGCATTTTTACTTAATGAAGTCCTCAACACGCCCCATTAGGTGCAAAACTGATTTTTATTCATGAGCCAAGCACGTGAAAATTTTTCTTGATAATAGGTGTTGGTGAGACTCGAAACCAGGACCTTTGCCTGCTCTGATACCAGGTGGAAGAGTGTGACCATTTAACCTAAAAGTTTAAGCTTTTAGAGAGAGCACACTTTATTTACTTAATTATATCCTCAAGAAGCACCATGTATAATAAACCAATTATGACACATCTATGTCCTAGCAAGTGTGTTTTCCTAGTCCATTCAAAACTTCAAAGTTGAATTAACTGACACCCTGTTACAGAGGCCATTTCCTTCTTAAGAGGATGATGTGGGCTAGTCGTATTCTATAGCGAGGGTATAATTAACAGTTAACATGTGATAGGGGTTTCTCTGCTTCCAAAAACCTAAACGGTTGATCCAACCTAACCAAGTGTGTTGTTTTATTTGGTTCAGTTAACACAACTTTCTCAGATTTGATTCTGAAATTTTAGTCGTTTGGAGCATCTGTTGAGCCCATGGTATTCAGAAATCTAGTTCTTCTCCCTCTCGGTTCCACTTCATCTATGTGAATATAGTACCAACAACAACTAAAATTCTGACAAATCTATCAAGATATCTCGAGAAAGGCACTTAATGAGAAGTGGTCAAGAGTAAAACAAGGCCTTACGTAGTCGAGTTTACAAGGTGTACCACTCTTTGCTTGTAGGTACGACATTGTTCCACCAAATCAACAATCACCTCTTGTTTCAGTCCCTGTAACCCGACAGGCAAACACATTCTCAGCGAACAAAGAACGTCAACTCAGCCAAAAAAAACAGATAAAATTTCAACCAAAAATAAGATAAAAACCAAAGTTAGGAAAGTTCAACCCCAAATACCCAGCACTCTACTTAGAGGTAAATATTTCTCTACAACTGGCCTGCCCAATTTGCATCCGAGTAAGAATATCTTAATTGTTGAATGATACCCTGAATAGATGATATAAACAAGACTCTACCTCTTTGTTTTCCGGATCTAATGCACTCAGCATTTCAGCAAGGACATCCATGATACCACGTGCATTCTGGATCTCTGTCAAGCTAGCAACAGAAAAAGAAGAGAATGAACATGAACTACCAAAGCAAGCCTAGCAGACGAAAGTATGCAATAAAGATATCAGGTGTCATTCACCAGCAGCTGCAAATCATCCCCCCCTCCCCCCCCCAAGCAAACAGAAATGTCTCATCCACCATAACAATAATATGGACGGGGGTATAACACAAAAGTTTGTGTGAAGATTGGCACATTGCAGATTCAGAAGTTTAGCTGCTAAGTCAACCTTAAAGGAATCCAAAGAAGAAAAGGAAGGTCTACATAATTTGTTTTTCTACTGTGGACCCTATGTGGGATCACTTCAGCGATCTCAGCACCGCATTGTAGGATTGGACAATAGACTCATAAAATCTTACCACACACACATTATAACAAATACAACATATTGAAATTGATACTTGAAGGATAACATGAACGCGTTCAAAGTGGTCTAAACAAGTAACATATTGCTAGAATTAAGAGAACTCATATTGCTAGAATTAAGAGTATACGTTTACAAAATGCTTTCTGGTGCAAAAATGGCCCACTAGTTAGTTCAGATCAGTACATGGATTTCTTGGAGCTGTTAAGAAGAAGACTGTGGTAGGCTGATTTCTGTGTCCTTGTTGCTCTGTACCATCTTGATACCATTCAATAAAATCTTAATCTTATCCCAAAAGAAAACTGGTAACATCATGTCTAGATATAATGATGCATCCCAGAAGATCAATACAATCATAGACAAAAAATGCATCAAAAGATAAGTACAAAAAGAAAAAAGAAAAGTAAGATGCAAGAATGGAAATTTATACATGTCCAAGCCTTGTGGACAGAGTTAGTTACCCTGTACCTATACTAGTGGGAGTTAACAAGTACCCCATGAAATTAGTCAAGGTGCGCAAGTTGAGCCATACACCGCGGTTATCAAAGAAAAAGAATGGAAATTTATATATTGTTGTTTCTATTTACTTCTGATTAGATTAATCTTGGATTATGTAACCTAACATCTGAATGTCAACAAAATACATCAAAATGAAGAAAAATAGTATAATTGGAGTAGTAGTTGGAAACTACTACTGATCCTATGAACCCATTAGTGATCATACAGAATCCTACACTATCAAACTACTCATCAATCAAGTTGCGCAGGGACAAGTAGGAGAAGATGCTCTTAGTCTGGCTCTCACTTCTCAACATCAACTATACTAACGGCACTTGCTGACAGCTCCGCAATAGGACAAGAAAAAAGAGAAGGAAATCATAGCAAAATGAATTAAAAGTCTAACTTCTTTCCAGAGTTGGAAATAAGGATTCACCTCAAGGTTGGATATTCAGCCTCTGCAGAAGACTCAGCTTCTTCCTGTCCGGATTCAGGATTCCGTAGATTCTGTGGGTAAGAAGCCAGTGGATGTGTTTGGGGGGGTGTGAACACTGGGGCTGATCTCTCAGATCTCTGAGGGAATACAGCTCCAATGCGCTGAAATATAAAGCAATATGTCTAAAACTCCATTTTGAGAAGGAAAGGTGATGCTAAAGGAATAACATGACATGAGTAACTGTGAATTAACTAACTACATGTGGTGGAAGCTGGAAGTTTGGTTCAATAAGCATCTGTATTGGAATTTTTGCGACCATTGTACTGTTTGGAGATATGCAGTCCCCCAACAACTTCTGCAACTGGGCCCTATACCAATTAGTTGCTGATGGGGTGATCTTTTAGAAAACTAAAGTATCATACTCATCAAAAGACCCTGTTTCTTTTCCAAATTGTTTTAAGACATATTAATGACATGAACTATTATCAAATGATGCAGATACACAAATTAAAACCAGTAAGAAGAATTACCAGCAACTCCTGGTATGCTCCATAAAATTGTGGGTATCTTGCCCTTGCTCCTCCAAATGCTTCTTGCCATGTGTCTATCAAAATTAATACTTTTTCCTTGACATGCAAGTCGGGTTGCTGTTACAAAACAGTATATATAGATGCATCAACTTTATGAAGAGAGAAAAACGTCCAAAAAAGACATAAGGGCGTTTGAGAATCGGCAAGAAGTCACCTTCTTTTTTACAATTTTCACCATCTCATGAAGGAGATCTTTCTCAGCAACATGCATATGGACAATATCCCCACAATTCTTCACAATTGTTTCCAACAGCTGAAAAATGGAAACTCAAATTATCTAATGTCCAGTCAACTTTTTGCTTTGATAGGCTGGAGTTCTGACTTCTGAGCTTAAAAGAAGGTTGTTTTCGGTAATCCTTTATGGTTTTAGAATCTTCTTTCTTTATTGTTTTATTGATCTTTAGAATCATAAAAGGATAACATGAAATTTCAGACTCTCATAAAGGTCACAGTGCTAAAGAAGCAAAAAAGTCTCGCGAAGCATGAAGATATGGAAAACCATTCCCATTTGTATATTCTGGACCACATGGCTGGAAACTGGAAAGAAACAATGCTTACTTTGAAGGAAAGAGAAGCCATATATAAGATAAAAAGCAAACTCTCATAGTTCCGAGCCCAGCTCCAACAACTTCTTCGTGAGGAAAGGTACATCTTTTGGTTTGAATAGGGGGTTGTCCTTTTTTTGGTTGAAGTGGCCACGATTTTGGTCGTAGTCAGTTTAAACCCATAAACCCAGGTCCACTTGTACTTTTGGTGTAAAAGTTGTACATTAGAGAGTATGGATCAATATCTGAGTTTTTTGTATTTGCTGGAACGGAACATATAGCTTAGTTGTTTTCTTATAAGACATATAGCTTAGTTGTTGTTTGGGTGGTTGATTAGTCCTGTACTGTTTTTGCACCATCTTGGTACGTATTTAATAAGAACCCTACCTTGTCAAAAAAAGGTCACACTGCTAATGAGGGGACATCTAGGCAACTAAAGACTTTTAATAGTTAAAGCTTGATAGAGTAAAAATATATGTCTATTTGTGCCAAAACAAGTCTATATTGAGATAATTCAGAGAGTTTTTACATGAATATTAATTGTTGTGTCCAACTCTTGCAAGGATTTATGAGAAGTAAACTAACAGATGAAAGGACAAGTTTGATGAATATTCCAAGCTGAAGATAAGAATGTGACTAACTGCTGCTGCTGATGGATTTAGATCGCTGCAGCACCCTCAACTTCAAGAAGATAAATGACTTTCCAGGGAGTGAGTTAAGGAAAGAATGCCTGCTGCAGTGCATCGATGAGCTGGAACAGCCACTGCTGCAGAGGCTTTTATACTGCTGCAGTGCCTCAAATTTAAAGAAAAGTTGCATCATCGAGTGGTGAACTGGAAAGGAAGACCACTGCAAGCTGCAGCGCTCCTGACACAAGCTTGCCAGCCGCTGCAGCAGCCTCATAGTCATTGGCTGCAGCACTCGAGCAAAAAGTTCTGTACCAAGAGTATAACCCACTAAACCCAGCTGCTGCAGCGGTCAATTTGGCATCCGCTCCAGAGCCCCTGGACGCTGATGCAATTACTCAGACGCAATTCTAGTCATTTTTTTGTGGGGGTGGTGGTGGTGGTTTTTTTTTGTGAGGGGGGGGGGTGATGGTCTATATTAAAATCTCATCATCCTGGAAAGGGACTTACTTTAGAAAAGCTTCACTCTTTCAACCCCAAGATCAACAGATTCCAAGAGGAAAAAGTGCAGATTTGTGAAACTTTTCATCAGGTCTTTCTTCTTCTCATGACCTTTTCCATATCTATTTATGTATTCTGTATTTGAAATCCACTATGGAGTAAATCTTTTTGTTGGGATTTTGATGGATCTTAATGTTTTGAAGTAAGGTTTAATTAGTGTTGTCAAAAGGCTCACTTAAAGCATGCTTAATCCCTGAAGCTCGGTAAAACCGCAAGTTGTGTGCTTTGCTTCACTTAGTTAGCCCTTTAGTATCGGCCAAGGTGCTAAGGAGTGCACCTCTTCACGGACTCTTTTTGAGTGCACAACACTGGAACATAAATATAGTTGAAAAATTCATATATTAATTGTTAAGAAAACCCTTTGCCGAACTTCAAGTTATTAGGAACAAGAAATCAGAGCTCTTGGGGAAAATTTAAGAAAGAAAATTTATCAAAATAGGAATAAGAAATTCGAAATTAATATAAGAAACCTATCCACTAAAAACTTAAAACCACATCTTTTCTTCTAAATCAAAATTTTGAAATGGTCTTTGAACTTGATTGACATGATTTTTACTTCATATATGTAACTTCATTGTAGTTCTTTTTCATCTTTTGCTCAAAAAAGTATCATTTGTTTTATACTCTATAGTTACATTTTGCTGCATTGTATGTCTATTCATTATTTTTTTCATAAGCACTTTGCACTATTGCCTACGCTTTAACTTTGTTTTGTGCTTAACCCCCGACAAACTTGGCGTTTCTCACTTTTGACTACTCTGAGTTTAATCTTTTCGTTCTTCATTCATGCTTGTATGAATTGACCTATCATTTACAAATCCATTAATGATTTTGGTAAGGTCATACAACAACCACCCAGTAAAATTCCACTAGTGAGGTCTGGGTAGGGTAGAGTGTACGCAAATCTTACCCTACCCCGGAGAGATAAAAAGAGGTTGTTTCTGGGAGATCCTCGGCTCAGAGACATCAGACAATAGATCCATAACAATAACAGAAACCACACAAATAATATCAGCACCGCAAGAGAAAGCAAATAAGTGGAAGGGCAATAATAATGATAATAATAATAAAAATTAAAAATACAAATAAAGATAATGTGATGAAACAAAAACCGCTAGCAGCCCTAGACAAAATAATATTAGACTAGCCGGAACGAGGAAAAACGCTCGACTACCTCCTAACCTACAACCCTAATGTTCGACCTCCAAACCTTCCTATCAAGGGCCATGTCCTCGGAAATCTGAAGTCGCGTCATGTCCTGCCTGATCACCTCGCCCCAATACTTCTTAGACTGCCTTCTACCTCTTCTCGTACCTGCCAAAGCCAACGGCTCACACCTCTTAACCTAGGCATCTAGGCTCCTCCTCCGCACGTGCCGAACCATCTAAGCCTCGCTTCCCCCATCTTGTCGTCCATGGGAGCCACGACCCTTAGTAATTAGGGTTTGCGATACTAAATTATGAAGAATGTTGATTCTAATTGAAAGAAGAAAACTAATCGGATTTCCATATGGATCAACCACATCATGATTTCCTTTTCCACTAGATCTTAACCAAAAAGGAACTACTGAACGAGTGAATGAATCTAATTGTGGTAGTTAAGATAACCAATAGGAGTCTTGTATAATTCTATAAACCCAACCAACTGATAAAGCTTTTAATACATTACAAGAATTCAACTAGATGCATAACCGCAAGGAGTTACTTAACTAAATAACTCATAATAGTTGAATTTATTGAGAGAGGCATTCATATCAAAGTAACCTTACTTTCAAACATCAAGTGAAACCAAGATCCCAACTTTGTCTTCATCACATCGACTTTTTCTCATCGTTCAAACTTCCCTTTCCAAGTATTCTACGCTTATTTAGTATAGTTCGCTTAGTTGTAGGAAAAGAACAACCATAAATTAACTTCTCATATAGTCGTTAAGCATACCTATTTTGTTCCGTGAAGAAGCCAATCACGTGGGATGACAATCTAACTTGTTATGAAAGAATCTAATCATCTAACCCAAAGCATAAAGGCAATGGGTGGAGTAGCTCAAGATCATTATAAACCCCAAAACCCATACACGTTCAATAAGGGACAAATACAAAATTTATTAACACTCTATTATGGATTTCAGACCATATTCTCCATAGAGCCCTCTTATCTCTTCCTTCTCCGAGCTCTGGTTATGGAAGAAGGAACCGACATAGATAACTGCTCCTCCCCTGATCCTTAAGGCTTTAAGGCGAACCGTATAGCGGCTGCTGAAAAGAAAGATGACCTCACCTTCTCTGGTGTCAGTGAGAGCTATTTAGTATCCCCGTTGACCTTCTTTTGTAGATAGAATCTTCAATGAGTGGAAACAAGCAACCTTACTAAGAAAGGTACTTGTTGAGTAAAGCTAGGTCCGGTAATTGGGAGGTGTGAGCCTCGAAAGCCTTTGGTACTTCGGTAGGGTCGAAAGGCTTTCTTTGCCCCAACTTGGCGAATCGCATCCCCGCACAACAACATTCTTTGTTTGTGCGCCCCCTACCGTTCTCGCTCAGTCTTTCCCAATCTCGATAAGAATTGGTACGCTACACTCGATCAATCCACGAAGATGTGGCACTTCTCCACCCTCTACTAGCAGCTTTCAAAGATAGCGAGCGCTATTCTCAACTTAGTCTCTCAGAGGCCAGCTCGTTGTAACCCTAAAACACGGCGTTAGCTGGGTTGGGCTCCCCCTACAGAAATACAACAAACATCCTATAAACCCCTCCTAGGTTGTAGCAACTTTCTACTCTACTCTGAAGCCGATCGCATCCGCTTTTGGAGCCCCTCGCAGTTGAGTACGGGAGCAGCCGGCTCCTTCCTCTACTCCTATTTCGGCTCTTACACATGTTGTTGTCACCTTTCAAACCAAGTTTTTGGTGCCTACTTTAGCTTGCCGGAGGCCGTAACATAAATCGCTTTCTTGAGCTACATGGATTATTTTTGTGGCCTTTTTCCAGAAAGAGAGAGATAGAACGGAAGTTCAATAGGAGTGAGCCAAGAGTCGAGGTAAAGATTAGGCTTGACAAGTTAATGAGTGGACCTACAGTAATATTAGTGGCTCGATGGGTTGAATTGAGAGGGAGGAATCTTGAGCAACTCCACGGCCTAAACTGAGAGAAAGAGAAGCCTAGAGCAATAGAAAATAAAAAGAGAAAGCGGTTGTGAAACAAGCTCACCAAAGTTCTGCTCTGATACCGAGTAAAAGAATCCAAACATCCAATTCAACGACTTAAGACAATAAGTGGAGTAACTCCGGACCATTATAAACCCATTTGGAAAGAGGAAATTTGTACACAACCTATGAGAGACAATTGTAACATTCTCTACCAATTACAAATTCATTTTAAGTTTGGCTAGATACATATCAAGGCTACAGCTATAAGGTAACAACCACCAACTAAAGTGATAATTTTCAGGGACATGTATAAAGCCTTACAGGAGTGCAATAAAAAGAAAAAAACGTTAATCGAGTACCCTAGAGCAACACACAGTAATAGCTGATTAGAAATACAACAATACAACTAGCAATACACAGTAATAGCTGATTAGAAATTCTTGAGATGGATAGTGGCATTCTATCACCACTCCACCTCAAGGGTACTCCATGATAATGTATACGTGGGTTTTTAAAAATAAAGATCATATAGCATAAATAACCATAGATGTGGTTAACAAGAGAAAAGGAAAAAAGTAATGAACGTGAAACAAATTAACACGAAGAGGTAGCATAAATTTAACAAATTTGTGTGAATGATTGAATGAACATCTACTACACAAAAGAAAGAAAGTAAAAGAAAAACAAAAGGTGGAGACTTAACAGTCCACATGAATGAAGTATTAAAGCATCAATTTTGACGGGTTTAGAAGCTTACTGTCAGAGCAAGAAGTTGGACTTTGGGATTCTTACTACCAAGACGCCTTTTTATTCCTTTCACCACATCTTTGGCTTGCCTGGTAACCCCAAAAAGAACATTAAAACAGTAACAACTTCAACCAATAATAAGAAGAAGCATCACAGATGTGCAATATTGCAGAAATTATATACTAGAGGTCTAAAACCATAATAGGTAAGGGTATATCATGTTATTAATAATAAGTGCCACATGCAGAAATTGTACGCAAAAGGTCTAAAAACCACACCGCCAGTTATGCAAAAGAGCTAAGAAAATCTAACATTTGTTTTACGCCATTTAAGGATTCATATTTTTACCAGCAAAGAAAATTTTCAACCACCAGAACCTGAGTTGATAGCCAAGAGGTCCATCTCTTTCAAAGCATCTTCTACTCCTTTTTCATCCACAATACCCAGATTTCCATTTAATGTATGTAAAATTAATCCTCAATCTGAGTGATGAAATTATCAACTGTGAATATAAGGTGTACTTCTCTGGAGCCGGAAAAAGCCGTCAAATCATGGAATATATGTGCTGCACATATAGCTGAAAGGACAGATACTAAACCACTTTGACACGCTACATCGTCAGATGCAATCAAAAAGAATTCCTTCTTTCATTTTCTTGTTAGATTGTAAGTTTGTCAGATCCACTCATTTTACAGGGCGTACTCAAGATTAAACGAATGCTCTTAATCAAGGTAGTCCACCTAGTTTAGCTTACTGAAAATTGAAACTGAAACTCCAACAAAACAGCAGATGAAAGAACATAAATAAGCCAGACTGCTCGTAGCTTTACTTCTGAATCTCAAATTAAATCTACCCACTGTTGACCAAGAGATCAGCCCAAATATGCACACTCTCAAGATAGCCAAATAGACAGATATACACTTCCTTTAGAAGAACGTAAGCAAAAATATTATTACTGCAAAAGTTAGATCAGCACTAAAAAAGTGCAGATGTGTACAAAAGTTGATGTTCCATTTTAAAAAAAGGTTCAAGCTGATAAAGAGCTAATAAAGTCTTATCATACCCTCTTTTCCATATGCATTATATAACTTATACCAGAAAGCTAACAGAAATAGGCATCTATATTTTAGCATATGTGCCGGCAAAGCTCTCCGTTTGTTTTTTTCTTTTTTAATCAGGTACAGTCAAAGCCCTCCCTACAAAGCACCCTAATTCCTTTCTGTCCATACTACCAAAGTACCAAGCAAGACAGGTATATAGACGCTTTTAACACACTACATAATGTTTGACCCTTGAAGTTGTACGTTCCAGGAATCTTTGATCAACTTAACATTGACATATTTACCTCCTCATAACATTGGCATAGAAGTAATTAAACTTGCCAAGGAATAAATAAGAAAATATACAAAACTCCTCATTGAAAAAACTAAACTTTTAGATAATATAACTTTAAACTTCAGATGGATCCATTGACAAGCAACATCTTCCTGAATACAATTGTAACATGAAACCAAACTGCATTTGAGTTTCTTGAAAACTAAAATTCAGAATCTCCAGCTGCCACAACCAGCATTATTATACCTCCTAAAGACATGAGAATACATGAAGGGACTTCTTCACGAATTCTTGAAATCAGGAGTTATCTATTTTTCATTATGTAAATTGAAATTACATCAATAAACCTAGAGTACAAGCAGTTTGGTCCCAGAAGATCATTCTATCTAGCAGGAGCTAATAACACAATCCTTCACTTACTTTTTTGCATAATATAGCTAGTACTCTCCCTGACTTCTTAACCAAACAGGACTTAGTCTAACCAATCACCTCATCAACTTAACAGTTTCTTCAAGAAATTCTCAACAGAATTATTATTAGTTTTTTGTTTTTGGTAAATAGGACATTTGCCATTATACTATACATTTAACTCAACGAGCAACTACTTAAGTACTACATTTAACTTCATAATCCAGTTCTAAACTCAGTCTAAATCATCCACAGTTAGTGTCAACTCTCTGGTGATTAATAAATCTAAACACATAAACTAAAAATAAAATAAAAGATAAAAGATAAAAAGAGGCAAAAGCTTTATTATACGCAAAATGATAGATTAAATAGAAGCATCATACGCGGGATCGTGATTGCAAATATCGCAGATCTCGAGATTCATAGCCCAATCAGGACCTATGAGCATGTCGCTCGTTGCTCTTTCCACCATTGAATTGACCATCCTTATTTACTTCTATTCACCTTGAACCTAAAATCTCCGGCTGTTTCTGATCAAAATCACCGGTCAACTCCCCAGCGATATTGCGAGAAAGATTCGCCGGCGAGATTTTCAATCTGCACGCGAATCCCTGAGTTTACGAATCAAACAGTTTTCTAGAATCACACGGCTCTCTCTCTCTCTCACTTTCTCTCTCTTCACTGTGTTCGCTCCTTTTTCTTTTTCTTCCTGGCCTAAATTTTCAGTGACGAATATGAATATTTAGTCCCTTAATTTGGTTGGTTTTTAATCCATTTCAAAAAAGATCAATACATTCCTATTTTTAATATTTGCATTCCTATTTTATCTTAAGGAGATATAAGTATAGGGATGATTTTTTGTGAAACTTACTATAAATTATTTTTGATATTTTATATATATTTAAAATTTAATGTTTGATAATATTACTATCAAAATCAATATGTGTTCACTCTCGATTCAGTTAGCGTTAGATTCCCAAATTTATTTTGAAAAATCTGATTCACTGCTCACCTAATCACCTTCTATTTAAATGTCTTACATTATATTAGTTATTTTGGCTGTAAATTTATTATTTCACCACATAAGTACTACTAAATAATTTTCTCCATCAAATTTAAATAGATAGTAATAGAGATGAGGGATAGCTAACTTGATAAGTTTTATACCTCATACTTTTGGTGGGAGGGTTCATAGCATTTCCTTCCATTTTTCCTCATTTTTCCTCCCCTCCTTCGATATAATTAAAATTAAATAATAACAAATCATCTTATATTTTGTATGTATAATATACGGCTATATATGGAAAGCCTTTTTTTTAATTTTGTGCTTAGGATGTCAAATAAATTAGGGCGGGAAAAAAGTTATTAATAAAGCAAAAAGGAAAAATCAAGCAACGAATGGAAGACTTTAAGAAAAGGCATGGAAGAGGGCCAATAGAAGAAAAGGCCGGTAGAGTTCATCTATGTCATGGAATTGTTTACTTTGCGTTGGTGGCCGTATGTTCGGCCGACATTTTTTGATCGGACGGTAAGAACTTGCTTGATAAAGACTCTTCATTGCAAGTGGTCGCGTCACCGTCGCATTATGCAGGTTTTATAATTGGAATATTAACTAATAAACCGAGTCCGGAACTAAAATGTGATTTTTTTGGACTCAAATAACCATAATATATGGAAAAAAATTGTACACCATAATATGTATAGTGTAGCGCGACACGCTTGTCGGTTAAGGTACAGCGTAGTGAAATAATGCGCTATATATAAAAGTTGGGCCCACAAATAATTTTTTTGGACTTAATTGGCACACCAATAATTCAACAGGGTGTAATGCGCTGAAATACCGTGTTATACGTAAAAGTTGGGCCCACCAATAATTCTTTTATACTTAATTGACGGACCAATAATTCAATTGAGTATAGCGCGCATATTTAAGGAGCTATACATCAATTTTTCCTTATTTAAAGAGTTTCAGGATTTTGTAAAAATTCATTCAGAATCCTTCAGGTCTTCCGAAATATTTGTTTGTTAAGTTATTTTGCTTTTTGTCATAATATCTTAAAAGCGAAGAATTAAGGTTTCATTATATTGAGGGGCGAGGTTGTGGTAGAGAATAACTCAATACACTATAGTTGTTCTCCATAATGTCATGTTAAGTTGCTACATGCAATGGAGTACGATACATTTGTATCATTGTTATGTAAAAAAATTAGTGTGAGCAAACATTTGGTGAATATTAAAGTAACCGGAAGATATCTGTATTTTGTTACTCCGCAAGGGGTTCCTTGTTATGTTGAGTTTAACATCGAATACGATGAAACTCTGAGAGATTTTTTGAGGACTCCGGATGAACATCATGAATGTCTTGTGATAAAAATGTTGGAAATGTACATTGAGGTTGAAGACGTTCGCAATAATGAGATTCCGCAAAGTAGGGATATCCCTCAATCATCGGGTGGTTATTTTGGAGTAGTTTTAACCGAATAGGTTCCGTATGAAAGAGTTTGGTCTGATCTAAACTTATCTCCACGGGCGAATGAGGATCGAGGAAATAATTTCTCCCCTAGTTTACATAATCCACAAGCCGAGTGGTAAATTTCAATTTTCCTTTTGTGTTACGGTGCTTATTTTTATATATAGAATTTGTATTAACACTCATATATTCCACACGGGGTATTGGTCATATGTGAATTTTACAAGTTACGAACAAAAGTCAGTTGGAATATGCCTAATTTTGGTGTGTTGGATCATGGTGGTCCATCCGGGAGTCATCATCAACAGGATAATGTCCATCATGGGACATCAACACATTATGATTTGTAAGTGAAGTGATAAAGCTAAATGTAAAGTTTGGATCAATTTGAGAAACTCATTATTTTATTAGTTGTGAAGAGAAAACGAGCAACTTGAAGGTCCTGTCCTTACTCAATTGTCCGAAGACGACATATTTAATCGGGATCTGGCAGATACGCAGAGTGAGGAAGAGAATAATGATTACGACAACAATGCTGATAAGTCTAAAGATGGCACAACCTTCTCTGATGAGGGTGATGAGGAGGAGGAAGACAATGTTGAACCTGATTTGATGAGGGAACATGCTCCACCTCCCGTTAGACCAAGAGTGTACGAGTCCCATGTGTCATTTCATTCCAGGGAGATTCCCTACCTTGATCATTTGCTAAGTATGTCGGATGTGGATGCCCTTACAAGGGATCTTGACAAAATTCGAACAGCAATATGGGATGAATGTAAAGCAACGATGCGGTCAAAGGGCATGCTTTTTGGTGATAAAGCAATGTACAACATAAAAGAATATCGTGAGATTGTGGTTCATGAATTATCTCCGAATATATACAAGGTTATTTATAGTAGCACTACAACAAAAAAGACTTTTGGCAGCAATTATTTAGTGACAATAAACTAATTGCAGCTAATTTACTCCGTAAAACACAAATATTTGCAGTAATTTAACTTTCACCGGGAAAGAGTTAAAAGCCAATTCAAAGTAACGGTCCGAAAAAGTTAGTCCTAACAATTAAAAGCCAATTTTTATCTTCCCACTAATTGTTTTCTTGTGAAATATCCCGCCTGGATACGTTCACCCCCAAATTGCAAAACTATCATCTCTTAGATCTCTCTCTCTCACGATTGTCGGCAGCCGACTCATCTCGCACCATCGCCGGCCACCACCACCAAGTAATGTCTCTCTACTATTTCTCTATGTCTATCTTTTTTTCGTCCAGTTTGGATTCTTTTCATTGTGGACGGCTCTTCTCTTTCTGAAGCGCAGAAATCAAAGCTTGTAAACAAGATTCTTGGTTTTCTCCTATTATTATTTTGTGTTTATATATAGTGTATAAGAGTCTCCCTTTCCCGATGCTTTCTTTTTAGGTCTATATATCCATTAGATAAACTGAGTTTTAGTTATAGATTGAATCGGTCATTAAACACTAGAGTTTCATGACTAGTCAAAATTAACTGCTCTTTGGTTCTCTATGCACTTTCTTCCCTATCTATTTTTTCTTCTTCTTCTTCTTCTTACTCTGGTAAGGCTTATTAATTTTTATTTTTTTCCTTTTGTCTGGCATCCTCTACTATAAGGATACTTTTAAACTTGAACTTTATCCAAAATTTTGATGCAACAATTAAAAAAGTGAAATAAGACATGTGAAAAAATGAAGATTTTATTTGGTAATTGAATTTGTGACGTGGGGATATCACTGAAAATTTAAAAATAGGCACTCTAGACACAAACTCAAGAGTGCTTTTAAATTTTTTGTTGTGAATATAACTTAATTGCCAATAATTTCCTTAATAATGGTGGAGAGAATCTTGTTGAACTTATCCACATTTTTTGAAGGTAAATATCGAAAATATTTTCCTAAATGCTTCAAAAAAAAAAAAAAAGAGTATTACACGAACTTTTGTGATTTTCTGCCTTTCCATATTATCCATATTATTAGTGTTTGGTGTGGATATTTTTACAGTGTATTGTGATAGTTTAGTATCCATATAATTCATATTTGTAGTACTTTGTATAGTAGAAGCTAGCAGAGCATCACTATCAGACAACTACATCAGTTGCTAGTAGTTTTACTAGTGTAAAAAGAATTGATCAATACATTAGTATAGAAGTCGATCAACTTTACCCGGTATAAAAGCTTCAGGTGGTGTATTTATGCAGAGAAAATTACTGCTCCCAAGATATTTTATATGAATATCCAATTTGATGAATTTGAATGAGGCTTGTTCATTTTCACTATGTAAGAGTTGTTCATTCACTTTGTTCAAAATTGGATTAATAACTTGTTCTTCATGTTGTTCTAAATCCCTGTTAATTTACTTTCACACCTGATCGGTAAATAGCCTTTGTTGTAAGATGAACTCCTATTTCTTTTGACCTTTTTTAACATATGTTTTTCATACATCCAAGATTCAATTATTTCATGAAGGCGCCACTTTATTGGGATTGGACTAAGCCATAATTTATTTTACATGAAATAATATTGAGTATGAAGGGACTGCATTAGCATCAGAGTAACATCTTGCAGTTTTGATGCTTATCACTTGAATATACCAGACAAAGGATGCAGGAAAATTCAACAAATGATAGAATAAATCTTGTGAAAGTAGCAAGATTTTTGATGATAAGTATCCTGGTTGGCTCATTTCCTTCCATGTCAACTTTTTCAATATAGGGTTAATTATGGGGCACGTGAACCCATGGTCTCTCCGTAAAATTAGATATTTTACGTACATATTTTTTGAAATTGGTATAATATTAACTGTTGATACCCATGTTCCAAGAAGATTAAATGGTACACGTGGTTGAATGTTGATTTGTTATCGAAGAGGTATAGGGATCAAATCTCACTAGGTACATTTTTTATCCTTTTTTTGATAGTGCACCCATGTACTGAAAATCCTAGTTCCGCCTCTGGCATGCGGTTCATATTTCTTGTTGCAGGGTGCTCTAACATTGTTATTACAGTTTCATCAACTTATGCTCAAGAGGTTCGGACTGCCCATGTATGAATTTCATTTCCCTAGGCACCTTCGCTCGCCTTATATTCTCATACAATATCATGCATTCATTCCTTTTTATCTAATACTTAAGTAATAGGTCTCTCAAGATACAACTGGTTTTGTTTAAACTTACAATTTAAATAGGAATTTTGAACAATATTTTGTGGGGCCTCATCTAACCTGTTGTTGTTAATGTTCATAAAGAGAAAAGATACTTTGTTGCCAAATAGTTGAGAAATATATTTTTTCTTTTCCTTCTTCACTATTCTTTCCTTGGTCTTTGGTCTTAAAGAGGCTAAATATTCCCCTGTCGACCTCAAGAGTTGATATAAAATCTAATGAATTATATAAACAAGTGATTAAAGATATCCTAATATTATAGAAGGTCCAATGATCATATTTTTTCGGTCTTCATCTGTGACTTAAGTTTGCCATGTATTTTCAAGATGGCAAAAATTTCCATTTTTTAATAAAGAATCAGAAGAGCTTGAAACTTATTCGTGGTACACCTGATATTTGACTAGATCAAAAAGCTTACTCGAGATTTAAAAAAGTCCAAAGATAGTTTGGCAGAGTATCAAGTTCTCTTCAACATTGAGTGCATGTGTATTTGAGTTCTAAGCTTTACTTCCATATTGATACATGGTGAACTAAATGGTTAGTAAATACGTTTAATTTGACCGAGGTTCAGAACCTCGTAAAGATGACTACGAATTTGATGTATATGGTTGAAGTTGTTGAGACATTTCTTGTCCGTGTTGTATATTTACATTCCAGATTTGTTTGGGTTCTATTCAATCTTTGTGTTGTTTCATGATTCCGTTGATACTTATTGTTTTTCCTTCTTTATCAAATTCACTGTATTGTTAGCTATATTGCGTAGCCTTTATGTGTATATCGTTTTCCCATTTATTCCTATATTGATACTTGTTCAGTTTATTAGTAGCTGTGTGAACTCTTGCCGAGGAGACTCAAGGTAAACCTTTCGTTGTGCTCGCAGGCTTCGGAGTCACCTTCTTATTTTGCATTTACACTGTTTTTGTTTACTTCCAAACAATTGTAATTAGGAGTTGTAGTAAATTCTATAAAGCTTATGACTTGTACTACCAACTTTTGGAAATATGCAATGTATAAAGAATTATTTATTATAGAAAAATATTTGATTTTATTATTATTGTTGTTATTCCATGAATATTAGGCTTACCTAGTCCTTAAGACTAGGTGCCATTACGATACCCATCAGAGAAAAATTTGGGTCGTGACAAGTTGATATTAGAGCTCTAGGTTCATAGGTGCTACAGGTCATAAGCGAGTTTAGTAGAGTCTTGCGGATCGGTACAGAGACGTCTGTACTTATCTTCGAGAGGATATAAAACTATTAGGATAACTTCACTTCCTTCATTCCTATCGTACGAGTTTATTGATCTTGAAGTTTGAATTATCATTTTATTCTCTCACAGATGGTGAGGACGCGAGCTGTAGATCCTGAGGATGTTACCCCCGGAGCAGATGCCTCCAGGGGCAGAGGTAGAGGCAGAGGCCGACGAGGGACACGTGTCGCAGCTAGAGCACCTGCCAGAGCAGTCGTTGAGGAACCGCTAGCAGTTCCAGTTGGGGACAGGCACCGTAGGCGCCTGTTGTTACACCCGGACTTCAGGAGACCTTGGCACAGTTCTGGGATATGATAGGTACCTTGACTCAGGCGGGGTTGATCCCGGGTGCACCAGCTACCTCACAGAGCGGGGGAGGAGCTCAGACTCCCGTCGCCCACACTCCAGAGCAGCGAGATCATGTTGGTCAGGTTCTAGGTGTCATGGCAGCACGACCTGTGGTCCCGGTTCCGCCTATGGTTAGGGCAGCAACATCTAAGGAAGAACAACTTAGACTTGAGAGGTACAATAGTATCACCCTCCTACCTTCAGTGGATTGGCGACAAATGATGCCCAGGGTATCCTGGAGGAGTGTCACCGCATTCTTCGTATTATGGGTATTGTGGAGACGAGCGGGTTGCTTTAGTTACATTTCAGCTTAGGGGAGCGGCTTATCAGTGGTGGCGGGCATATGAGATGGGTAGCCCGGCCGAGTCAGCTTCACTTACATGGGGTCAATTTTCAGAGTTGTTCTTGAGCGAGTTTGTACCTCAGTCCCTCCGAGATGCATGGCGCGCGGAGTTTGAGCGGTTGCGCAAGTGCACTATGTCAGTATCAGAGTATGCCATCGGATTCAGTGATTTGGCCAGGCACGCACCTGCTTTGGTTGCTACAGTTAGAGAGCGTGTTCGTAGATTCATTGAGGGCCTCAGGCGTGATATTCGGTTCAGCATGGCTCGGGAGTTAGAGTCAGATGTTTCATTTCAGCAGGTGGTAGGGATTGCTCGTAGAGTTGAGGACATGCTGGATCATGAGAGAGATGTCAGGCATGGCTGTGAGAGGGAGGACATACGAGGTCAGGAGAGAGAGGGCAGAGAGGTGACGAGGCCTCGTAGATCGGGGAGATCTACCGGTCCTTACTATGGAGGAAGGATACGACACGGTAGAGGTTTTGTGGATCAGCCAGTTCAATTTGCATTACCGGCTTCGCATGGAGTTCCAGGTACTCATGGGTCTCAGAGTACACGTACCGCACAGTTTCCACAACCACGTCAGCAGAGGTTGTTTTGAGTGTGGAGATATCAGCCACAGGGTGAGAGATTGTCCCAGGCTCTGGGCAGATGTGTTACAGCAGGGCATTCAGGTGAGTAGAGGATGCCCAAGAGGGGGAGGCCCGGCCCGTTGATGTGTTTCGTATAGTAGGCCGGAGGTCGTTGTGCCAGTTATAGTACATGTATGTTTTGATTTGTTACAGAGGCACCATTTGTAATTCATTATAGCTCTGCTGGTCGGGATGAGTTCCCTCGTTTGTTGTTCCGTTTATGAGTGAGTTACATGCTTTGCACTCTATTTTCGTGTTTGCTCCTGTTGGGAGATTCTGTGAGTGGTAGCCCATGTCTATTGTTTGTTTCTATTCATTATTGAGAGATATGAGACTAGTAAATTCCGGTTGTCCAGTACGGTAGGCTTGATGTGATTCCTGAGTATAGTGGTTACGAGCTGTGATTCTTATGCTCCACCGGTGTGGGGGCCAGCACGTGTTGTAATTTTGTTGAAGTGATCTAGTGAAAAGTTCTACTTGGTGGGATATATATATATATATATATATATCCTATTTGTGATTTAGAGTTGAGGGCGAAACCCTCATGATTTCGTGTGATTTGAAGTGTTTGAACCGGGCTATGTACCGTGATAGAAGTTATATCAGGACAGGGTCATTGTGATTCGTTTATATGCTTTGATTCTTTCCTTGTTATATTGTTTTATAGGTTAGCATTGATAGAGAATTGTGTATGTCGGACTTGTTTGATAGTTTCCTTATGTGTTCTCTTTTAGTATTCAGTCATTTTCGTTCTGCGCTCCTTGAGTTTTAGCTTGCGGGATGTGTGCCCGGTGGTGTTAGTTGTGGCTTGGTGATTCGGATGTCAAAGTATGAGGTCCGCGTGTTTCTTGCATTATTATCAGTGTGATGGAGTTTTGAACAGAGTTCTATCGGATGTGAGGCTAATTGTCGGTGCTGAGTTGATTCCGGGCAGCTATTGTGATCAGAAGTGTTAGTAAGGACCTATGTGTGGTGTGTTATGTTGTGTGGTCGTACCTTGTGGGTGTAGACATGAGTTGATGTGGCTGGTTGAGACTGATACCGGATATGGATTTGGGATCGGGTCGTGTGGAAATGAAGAGAAGGTGAGAAATTGGGGTCTAAGGCTTATCGGTGTTAGTAGAAAGGCCAAATAGCAGTTGATATGGTGTCGTCAAGATTATGTAGATTGGGGTGACGTGGGATCACCCGCGAGTGTGTGTTGGAAGTGCGCATTCAGTGATTGGATGAGTTCGAGCTGAATCTTGGCACTTTTGAGGACAAACGTTTGTTTTAAGAGGGGGAAAATGTAATGACCCGACTGGTCGTTTTGAGAATTTAAACTCCGTTTGGTAGCGTAAGGTCTTGAACATCTTCAAATTATGTATATCGACCTACGTGCGGATAATCCGGAGTCGAATTGGAAGGAAAATTTCAATTTTTGAAGCTCAAGTGATGGAAGTTGACCGGAGGTCTGACTTTTGAGTGAACGGACTCAGAATGAGTTTTGGGTGATGTCAAAAGCTTCGTATGATGATTTTGGATTTAGGCGCGCGTCCGGAATTGGTTTTGGAGGTCCGTAGAGTAATTTGAGGTAATTCGGCGAAAGTTAGAATTTCGGCGATTTTGGCCGATAAGTGAAATTTTGATACCGGGCTCGGAATGAAATTCCGAGAGTGACTGTAGGTCCGTTGTGTCTTTTATGACTTGTCTGCTAAATTTGGCGTCATTCCAGGTTGAATTGATAGGTTTTGGCACGAGTTTTGATATTTGAAGATTTGAAAATTTATAAGTTTGATTTTTGGTTTGATTCGTCGTTTTGGTGTTGTTTTATATGATTTGAAACCTCGAGCAAGTCTGTATTATGTTATATGACTTGTTTGTGTGATTAAACAGGGTCCCGGGGGCCTCGAGTGTGTTTCGAATAGGCTTCGGGTCAATTTTCCCTCATTTTTCACTGCTGATTCTGCCTTCTGGTTTTCTTCTATGCGATCGCATAGTAGTAGACGCGATCACATAGTGTTGCTCTGAACCACCCAGTTTTTCTTAACCGCGCTCGCATAGGTTCGTTCGCGATCGCGGAAGTCCATTTTCTTCTTCTTCGCGTTCGCCTCCCTCAGCACGCGTTCGCATAGTGATTCCATGTTGGGCACCAAATTAATTCCTCTACGCGATCGCATTCCTTGCTTCGCGATCGTGTAGTGTGGCGTTGGGGCACTAGATAATTTTCTTATATGCGATCGCGTAGAACCTTTTTGGCCAGTGACATTTTTCCTCTACGCGATCGCATGTAATCTCTTGCAATCGCGATGCTTTAAATCTGGGCAGACAATTCATATCTTCAAAATCGAGGGTTAAGCCATTTTTATCACATTTTGACTTCTAGAGCTCGATTCTTGGCGATTCTTAGTGGATTTTTCACGAAATTCGATTGGGTAAGTGTTCTTCGACTAGAATTAAATATATTCCATGATTTTATCTTTATTTTCATCATTTAATTTGTGATTTGAGTTGAGGAAAATGTTGATTTTTGAAGAAAATTTCTAAAATGAAAAATCATGATTTTAGGGACCAAATGGTATCGGAATTTGATAAATTTTGTATGGTTGAACTCGTATTGAGATGGATAATCGGATTTTTGTAAAATTTGACGGGCTCGGGGGTCGATTTTTATATTTTTGTAAAGATCAAAACTTTATTATTCGGAATAGTCCCTTATACGATTTATGTGTGTTTTGAAGTTGTTCTAGTTGGATTTGAGCCGTCCGGAGGTCTTTTCGCCCGAGAAATCCATTTTAGAGTACCGGGTTGTCGTCTTCGAGGTAAGTATCTTACCTAAATTTGTGTGGGGGAATTTCCCCTTAGGATTGAGTCCTATATGTTGTTTGTAGTCTGTGTACACGAAGTGACGAGTGTGTGCTCAAACTTATGTGTGGAAAATTGGCCTTTAGGAATCTTAGGTCCTTATATTCGTTGAGTATGAACTGTTCTCGACATGATTGAATTTTCTAATATCTAGTTTCATCTTTACTTGTTTAAATGTATGATTTCTTACTTTTAGATTTACTTTTCTTGCCTATTTGACTCCTAATTTATTTATCTGAAGATTTTACTCATTTTATAGTCATGTTATGTCCTCTTAACTGCTTATCTCAAATTGTAATTATCTTTAAGTCATCCTATAATTATTTTTGGTCTTAACTGAAGTTATGATTATTCTCCTGCTGCTTGTTCTTAAGTGAAATTGTTGAATATCCTCATAAATGCTCAACCTTAAAAGAAGTTTAAATATTCTATACCTTAGTTGACTTGCCCTTATATGGAGTTATCAGATTCATGTGAGTTTTCTTGTTGTTGAACCGTGCATTTGGGTGCGGCTCTTATACGTTATTTTTTTCCCTTGTTGAGCTGTCCTTATTATGCCTAGTATTCTTTGTTGTGCTTATCCTTTGTGAACTAACCTTGCTTTTCTTGTGATCAAAGGTTCTTAAATTGATGTATCTATTGTATCTTGTATTATTGTCAATTGTTGTGGTTGTACTTGTTGTGGTGACGCACGAGGTTTATGACGTGCTGTTGTGGTTATTGTGATGCACGAGGTTTCTGTCATGCAGTTGTTGATATGAGGGTTTGCACGGGGTTTCTGATGTGCCGTATTTTCTATTGATATTGCACATGCGGCGTGACAAGGAGGGATATGTATATGTGGGTTGCGCATGTGGTGAGACAAGGTGGGAACATGTTTATGCACGTGTGACGAAACAAGGCGACCATATACTTTACTATTACACACGTGGCGAGACAAGGTGTGCTATGTGAGAGATTGTTTGTGATACTTGTGTTGGCCTGGGGGCATTCCTTGTTGTTGTCAAGTGTAGATATTCTTGTTGTACTTACCGTATGGGTGGAGATGACCCAATTGGCACATAAGTCGTCCATGCAGTTAGCACTCGAATGAGGGCGCAAGATGCCAAGTGTTAGGGTTCGAATATTGGGGCCCGTAAATGGTGATTTGACTGAGGTTCAGAACCTCGTAGAGATGACTACGAATTTGATGTAGAAGTGGTTGAAGTTGTTGAGACATTTCTTGTCCGTGTTGTATATTTATATTCCAGATTTGTTTGGGTTCTATTCAATCTTTGTGTTGTTTCATGGTTTCTGCTGATACTTATTGTTTTTCCTTCTTTATCGAATTCACTGTATTGTTAGCTATATTACGTAGCCTTTATGTGTATATTGTTTTCCCCTTTATTCTTATATTGATACTTGTTTAGTTTATTAGACTAGTGGGTGTCTTGACTAGTCATCGTCACTACTTCACCGAGGTTAGTCTTGATACTTACTGGGCACCGTTGTGGTGTGCTCATACTACTCTTCTGCACATTTTTGTTTAGATCCAGGTATTGATCGTTAGTAGCTGTGCGGACTCTTGCCGAGGAAACTCAAGGTAAATCTGTCGTTGCGCTCGCAGTCTTCGGACTCGCCTTCCTATTTTGCATTTACACTCTTTTTTGCTTACTTCCAAATAGTTGTAATTAGGAGTTGTAACCGGGTTTTGGGAATATGCAATGTATAAAGAATTATTTATTTTAGAAAAATATTTGATTTTATTATTATTGTTGTTATTCCATGAATACTAGGTTTACCTAGTCCTTAATATTAGGTGCATCACGATACCCAACGGAGATAAATTTGAGTCGTGACATTATTGGACATTGGTTTCCATCTTTTTAAAAGAATCTATAATTTATATTCAGACTTGGACATCTTTTGCATGTACTTACAAAGTAATTTGTATATTATTGGCTTCACAAAAATTCTCCTTTTCTCTCTCTTCCATTTTCTTCTTTTCTCTCTCTTCCATTTTCTTATGTTCTTTCTTCTTGTCCTTTTCAGATGCCGAACATAAAAGTTGTTGATTATTTATATAGTTGATACCCTAAAATTTCATAAATTATCACGTTTTTTGTCAATTTATCACTTAAACTATTCAGTGTCTCCAACTCCTCCCTTCCCTGAACTATATTTTCCTTTATATTAGAACTCCCTCATTTTATTCTTAGAGGTGCGTTTAATACACGCTCCTAATTATCTAAAAGACATGACATGTAACACTACACATGCTATTTAACTCATCCTAACCCCCCCCCCCCCCAAACTATCACTTTCTTATCAGATACCTATTTAAACTATTTGGTATCCCCAAAACCTCGTGAACTATATTCCCCTATATATTAAAATCCATGCTGAATTTTTTGAGGTGCGTCTCTCTAACTATATTAACTTATAGTTTGTACTAAGTTTTTTATCAGCTTACTCATGATATATTACTCTCGTATGACTGATTAATTCTTGGAGCTTTGGCCAAATTAGTATTTAGTGCATTTTGTTAATTTTAATCTTAATTATGGTAGCACTTTATGCTAAACTCCAATTGAAATAAGTCCTTATTTACATTCACTTTGCAGTACGATAAAAAAATAACTGAAGGCATATCGTTTTACATATCTAAACCATTTTATATTACATAAACAAGATTACGCAAAATAAAATTTCGCAAATAAGAAACTAATTGGCCAACAACTACATTCTCAAATTCTAGATTACACAAACAACGTTCAGCATATTCAACATTATTCCCTACAAGGTGTTAGGTTTAATAAAAAGATTTAAATAAGTATTCTTTCAATAATATGTGTAAAACATGAAAGAAGACTAAAATAAGAAAGAGAATAAATCAATTCGGGGGAAACAACAGAGGGCATTTTTTCCGAGGGAACCCATATTGAGAAATGGGAAAAAAAGGGTGAAAAATGGAGAAGAAGGTGAAAAAATGAGGAAGAAAAATGGATATACAGGAAATAAGGAGAATATATTTAAGAAGAATATAAATTTGAAAGAGGGTTAGGATAATTAACCAATACATTCTATCAGGTGAGTCATTTTGATGATTTTTTTTCCAGTCATCACACGCTCTCAAACGAGTTATTACACACGTTATGCCAGGTAAACAACGATAGAGTTTAACTATAAAGGGCGACATAATTCAAGGGAAATTTGGAGACACCGAATAGTTTGAGTAGGAAACTGACAAAAATATAATAATTAATGAGGTTTTAGGGTATTAACTCTTTTTATACATACCTAATATAAATGATGGAACTTTTGTTTCATATGCATGTCAATATCAAAATTCAAAGAGAAATGAAGTTAACGCGAGTAGGGTTAGACCAGCACATTAAAGTTGTTGTTAACTAACATAATTTTTTTTATATTTTCATATGAGTATGTTCATCCATTTCATCGTGGGTATACAAAAATTAAAAGGCAAAATACACAAGTTACCCCCTAAATTATGGACCGAATCCCTGTTACATACTTTTGCGGAAGAAAATTACTTTACACACTAAATCTTTCTAAAGTGTAACTAAAACACATCCTTTTTATTACGTGGAACATCGTGATTTGCACGCAAAGCAAACGCGTTAACACTATAAAACACTTCTAAAAGTGTATACCTAAGTGGCACATGTCAAAAATTATATTTTATCTTTTTTTTTGCCATCCTTGTTGTCTTCTTCGTTGGAACCGCCGTCCCCTTTTCTCTTCTCCATGATTTTACGGTCCAACTATCACTTGGGCTCGCTAAATTCGATGAACTTAGCTATTTGAACAAATTAGCTGCTGAAAATGACGGTGCCGTCGAATTGGATTCCGGTGATGCGACATCGTCGTGGCCGAATATGTTGCCGGAACTACTATTAGAGATTATACAGCGAGTGAAGGCTTCTAAGGACTGTTGTCCGCTCCGTCAATTTGGGTGCAACCATATTCTGGGAAAAAGAGATTGAAAATTTAGAACTTTATGGTGTTAATCTCATAGCAGAGCACGTCAAGATTTATTACTCACTTTCGCTTTACTTTCTCTTGACTTAGATTTCTGTCTTCGAATTATCCAATTTGTCAATAAATTTAATTTTTATTTCTTTGTCTTCAAATTGACATTGTTTTGGGCTTTGTACTGTATGTTAAAGGTCTCATTATCTATGCATTATCTCTTATGACCATCGCCGCACACTATTACTTCTAAAGTGTTAGATCTGACAAATTTTGGTTTGACTTGTGGCTCTGACTTTTGTGGTGGTCGTCGGAGGGGAATATGGAGATGGAAGAGATGGGGTTGAAGAAAATGAGGGTATATGTACATTTTTTATTTTCTTATTTTTTATTATTATTTAAGTTAATGACACACATCACGGCTTTATTGGTGCGTGACATTACACATAATTTAGTAAATTGGTCAAGAGAAAAAAGGTGTGTTTTAGCTACACTCTAGAAAGGTTGAGTGTGTAAAATAATTTCCGTTCGCAAAAAGTGTGTAATAGGAATTTGGTCCATAGTTCAGGGGGTTAACTTATGTATTTTGCCAAATTAAAATGTCCCGTTCTTCTCTTGTGACCACATGTTTTGATTATGATCTCTTTATATTAGGAAGCGCATTCAAGATCCAAAAGGTAGTCCATGCCAAGACATGTCGACTAATAGCCTGTTTGGCAAGTTTCTAAAATCTGCTTATTTTGAGAAGTGCTTTTTTCAAAAGTGCTTTTCAAAAAAGTATTTCCGGTGAGAATCGGTTTGTGTTTGGCTAATTAATTTGAAAAACACTTTTGAGCAGTAATTAGTGTTTGGCCAAGCTTTTGAAAGATGCTTCAAAGTGTATTTTTTTCAAAAGTGCTTGTCAATTGCTTTTGGAGAGAAGCTACATTTTTCTGTTTTTCAAAAACTGCTTTTGCTTCTCCTCAAAAATATATTTTTTTCTTCTAAAAGCTTGGCCAAACACCTTAATTTTTGGCCAAAAGCACTTATATACATAGTTGATAATATTTTTAACTGCCTAGGCAGCTTTGGGAATCTTCAAAGCTAGCTCCTCTTAAGAATTAGCTCTACTTAGTAGGCGTTTGGACATAAGAATTGTAAAAAATTTTAAAATGGTGAAAAAAAATTTCAAGTGAAAATGGTATTTGAAATTTAGAGTTGTATTTGGACATAAATTTCAGTATGGACTGTTTTTGAAGTTTTGTGAGTGGTTTGAGTAAAAAATTTGAAAAATTATTTTTTGGAGTTTTTTAAATTTTCAAATGCATCTTCAAGTGAAAATTGAAAATTTTATGAACAAACGCTGATTTTGAAAAAAAAAGTGAATTTTTCTGGAAAAAAAGGAAAAACAATTTTATGTCCAAACGGTCTCTTAGAGACTGACTTATTCCACAATCTAATTTCTCTTAGTAATGATAGATCTGGTGATATAATGCATTAGCATATTGAGATGATAGACTATTATAATAAAGTAAAAGATTTAAGGCATAATACATCGGCAACCCCTTTAACTTGTTTTCACGTTTCCCTTTAATACTTATTCTTAAGGTCATTCCATTTAAACATTCGAACCAGCCTTATAGTGTGGCACCTAAACACAAAAGGCTGACATGGCAAGGCAAATGTTCATCATTTTAACAAGCGCGTGAAATAGTCCAAAAAATAAACTTCCCATTTTCACTTATGAATCTCTAGCTTCCGAAGCGAACCACTTGGCTGCTGATGTTCATACTTCACTTGCTGGCAATTTAGGTACCGAGCTACATATTCCACTACGTCCTTCTTCGTCCACCTCCACCAATACTGTTGCCTCAAGTCCTGATACATCTTTGCGGCACCTGGGTGAATGGAGTACCGCGAACTGAGAGCCTCCTCGAGAATCATCTCACGCAAACCATCTACATTAGGCACAGACAACTTGTCCTGCATCCTCAATGCACCATCATCCCCAATAGTGACATCCTTTGCATCACCGTATTGGAGCATGTCCTGAAGGACAAACAGAATGCTCCTTGATACGATCATAAAGAGAAAATTGAGAAATCACACAAGCCAAAACTCGACTCGGCTCAGAAACATCCAATTTAATAAACTAGTGGGTCAAAGCTTGAAAATCCAATGCCAATGGCCTCTCTGCTGCTGGTAGGTATGCTAAACTGCCCAAACTCTCTGTCGTGCGACTCAAGGAATCGACCACCATATTATCCTTTCGGCGATGGTACAAAATGGTGATATCATAATCCTTAAGCAGCTCCAACCACCTCCGTTGACGCAAGTTAAGATCCTTTTGTTTGAACAGATGCTGCAAACTCCGGTGATCAGTGTAGTCTCACAAGGGACACCGTACAAATAGTGACACCAAATCTTCAAGGCATGAACGATAGCTTCTAACTCAAGGTCATGGACAAGATAGTTCTTTTCATGCACCTTCAACTGCCTAGATGCGTAGGAAATCACCCTACCGTCCTGTATCAACACCACGTTGAGACCAATACGCAACGCATCACAATATACAGTATAAGACCCCAAACCTGTAGGCAATACCAATACTGGAGCCATAGTCAAAGTTGTCTTGAGCTTTTGAAATCTCTCATCACACTCCTCTGTCCACCTGAACGGAGCACCCTTCTGGGTCAGCTTGTTCATAAGTGCTGCAATAGATGAAAAACCCTCTACAAATCGACGCTAGTACCCCACCAAACCAAGAAAACTCCGAATCTCCGTAGCTGAGGACGGTCTGGGCCAACTCTGAACTACTTCAACCTTCTTCGGATCCACCTTGATCCCCTCACTCAACACTACGTGACCCAAAAAGGCCATTGAGTCTAGCTAGAACTCACACTTTGAGAATTTTTCATATAACTTCTTTTCCCTCAAGTTCTGAAGCACAATCATTAGGTGTTGCTCATGATCCTCCCGCCTCTGAGAGTACACCAAAATGTCGTCAATAAACACAATGACAAATGAGACATGATAGGGTTGGAACACACTGTGCATCAAGTGCATGAATGTTGTCGGGGCGTTGGTTAGCCCAAATGACATCACAAGGAACTCGTAGTGACCATACCGAGTCCTGAAAGCGGTCTTCGAAATATCTAGCTCCCGGGTCTTCAATTGATGATAGCCTGAACACAATTCAATTTTGGAAAACACTTTGGCACCCTATAACTGATCAAATAGGTTATCAATGCGAGGCAATGTATACTTGTTCTTCACTATAACTTTTTTCAACTGGTGATAATCAATGTACATACGCATAGAACCATTCTTCTTCTTTACAAACAAGACTGGAGCACCCCAAGGTGACACACTGGGCCAAATGAAGCCCTTATCAAGCAACTCCTGTAACTGCTCCTTCAACTCCTTCAACTACTTCATCTCAGGCGGAGCCATACGATATGGAGGAATATAGATGGGTTGAGTGACCGGAAACAAATCAATACCGAAGTCAATAACCCTGTCGGACGGCATGCCCGAAAGAGCTGCTGGAAAAACATCTGTATAATCCCTCATTAATGGAACTGACTCAACGGTAGGAGTATCAATACTGACATCTATCACATAATCTAGATACGCGTCACACCCATTCTTAACCATTCGCCGAGCCTTTAGAAATAAAATAACTCTGCTAGGAGTGTAATCTAAGGTACCTCTCCACTCTAACTGTGGTTATCCTGTCATAGCCAGCGTCACGATCTTGGCGTGAAAAAAGAATATTATAATGGGGCGACAACCAGTCCATGCCCAAAATAATATCAAAATCTACCGTACTTAGCAATAATAAATCAGCTCTAGTCTCAAAACCACTAAGAACAACCAAACACGGCCAATACACACAGTCAACAACAATAGAATGAGCAAAATAAGAGGACACATAGGAATAAGTGGAGCCTGGATCAAATAAAATTGTCGCATCTCTATGACAGACCAGAACAATACCTGTAATGACAGAGTCAAAAGCAACTACCTCTGTACGAGCAGGAAGAGCATAATATCTGGTATGACCTCCCCCTCTAGCTGCCCGACCTCCACCTCGAGCTGGCTGAGCAGGTGGAGTGGTAGTTGGTGATGTAATCATAACCTAGGGACCTGGTGGAGCACGCGGTGTCTGAGTAGTCTGTAGAGGTACACCCCTCCTAAGTCTGGGGCAATCCCTCACCATATGGAGAGTGTCCCACACTCAAAAAAGTTCTCAGAGGACATGGATTTACTGGATGGCTCGGGTCAGGTCGACTGGACTGACCGCTGAAAGCGCCCCGTGCAGGAGGTGCACTAGAGAATGGTGGTGCATAATAAGGATCATGGGGCCTAGGAAGGGCAGAAATACCATTTGTGGTTGGAAGTGATGAATGAACAGGGCGACTCACGTAGCCCCTACCATGACGAGCTGCCGCTAGGGCATGAGTACCACTATAAGTGCTAGACTCTCGAGACTTCTTGGCCTCTCTCTCCTCTCTCTCTCTTCTGAGTCAGCATACCCTCCAATTTCCTAGCAATACCCACAACTTGCTGGTATGCAGTATCCATCTCTAACTCTCGGGCCATGCTAAGTCTGATATTAGGGTTGAGCCCCTCGATAAATTGATGGACCCTCTCTCGATTTGTAGCTACCAAGGCTGGTGCATGTCTAGCCAAATCGGTGAAGCGAATCGAATACTCAGACACAACCATAGAACCCTGGTGCAACTGCTTAAACTCTATGTGCCATGCATCTCTGAGACTCTAGGGAACATACTCCCTCAAGAACATATCCGAGAACTGAGTCCAAGTGAGCGAAGCTGCCTCGGCCAGACTACCCAACTCATAAGCACGCCACCACTGATAGGTCATTCCTCTAAGCTAGAACATACTGAAAGAAACCTCACTAGTCTCCGCAACACCTATAGTACGGAGGATACAATTGCACTCCTCAATAAAACCCTGGGCATCCTCTAACGCCAAGCCACTGAAAGTAGGAAGGTGGTACTTCTTGTACCTCTCGAGCCTGAGCTGCTCCGCCTTAGAAACTACTTCCCTAACCTCAGGCTGAATTGGAGCTACAAGCTGCATCAGTATGATATTTGGAACCTGGTCGACCTGAAGCCACTTCTATGTGGTATGGGAAGTGGGAGTCTGTGCTCCTCCCCTGGCCTAAGATGTGGCTGGAGCAAGTAGGATCAATCCAACCCGAGCCATGGTGCTGAACATGCTCAAAACTTGGGCTAGAGTCTCTTGGAGGGCTGGTACAACAACAGGTGCCTGCCCTCCATCTAGAGCTACTAGTGGACCCTCTTTAGCAGCTCGTGCGGGTGCTCTAGCTGCACCACATGGAAATCCTCGGCCTCTACTCCAGCCCCGGCCTCTCGGGGAGCTAGCAAGGGCGTAGGTGCCTGGTCATCTGATCCGCCTGTACGTGTCCTCACCATCTGTGAGAGAATAGAAGACAGAAGTTTAGAATTTCGAAGTCCACAATTTTGCATGACAAGGAATCAAAGAAGTGAAATTTTCCTAACAATTCCATAGTCTCCCAAAGATAAGTACAAATGTCTCTGTACCGATTCACGAGACTCTACTGAATCTGTTTGTGACTCATAACACCTATGAACCTAGAGCTCTGATATCAACTTGTCACGACCCAATTCTCCCTCCGTAAGACGTCGTGACGGTACCTGGTCGCTACGACTAGGTAAGCCTATCATCTAAAATTGTTAATATAATTTAAAAGAACAAAATAAAATCATAACTGAGTGATACCTGCCCATGGGTATTTTCTTCGTCTAAAAGTAGTATTTCTTCAAATGAAAAACATTCCAATTTGATGGTAGTACATTTCTATCCATGGTTTCCAACTCATATGCTCATTTTCCAGCGATGCGTCGAACCCTATTAAGGGCCTTCGCAATTTGGACTCAATTTTCCCGCATTAGTTGCTTTTGTTCATTGAAACACCTTTTTGAGGGCGAAGTCCCCAATCTTGAAGTATCTCAAATTAGCTTTCCTGCTATAGTATCGCTCGATCATTTGTTTCTAAGCCGCCATCCTTATCAGCGCCGCTTCTCTCCTTTCCTCCAATAAATCTAAATTCATTCGCATCTCTTCTTCATTTAACCCCTCAGTTATATGTGTATGCCTCGTATTTGATTCACCTATCTCTATTGGGATTAAGGCTTCAGCGCCCTAGATAAGTGAAAATGGAGTCTCTTATGTGCTTGTTTTTGTTGTCGTTCGATAAGCCCACAATACTCCTGGTAACACTTCGGGCCATTTTCCTTTTGTCACTTCTAATCTCTTCCTTAAGTTATTAATAATAACTTTGTTGGTTGACTCAGCTTGCCCATTGGCTACAGGATGGTAAGGTGCATACATTATCCGTTTTATTTGCCAACTTTGAAAAAAAATTATGATTTTCGCGCCTATGAATTGTGGGCCATTATCACATATGATTACTTTTGGAATTTCGAACCGTCAAATAATGTTTCGCCAAATAAAGTTTTTGACTTCGTTTTCTCTCACCTGTTTAAAAGCTCTTGCTTTTACCCATTTTGAAAAATAATCGATCAAAACTAATAGAAATCGTACCTTTCCTTTAGCTTGAGGTAGGGGGCCTACTATATCCATGCCCCATTTCATGAAAGGTCGCGACAAAATAACTGAATGTAAAAGCTCTGTTGGGTGATGCATATTGTTGCCATATCATTGGCACTTATCTCACTTGGCAACAAAACTTTCCGGATCTTCTTCCATTTTTGGCCAATAATATCCTGCTCTTATTAGAGTTCTTACCGATGATCTTCCTCCAGCGTGATTGCCACAATGCCTCTCATGTACTTCCCTCATCACATATCCCATTTGCGAAGGTCTGATACATCGTGCTAAAGGTCCTCCTAACATCTTTCGGTATAGGTTTCCACGACTCAAACAATACCGGGCAACTTTTTGGCGTAGTAACCGAGACTTTTTCTTGTCTTTGGGTAAAATTTTGTACTGCAAAAAGTTAACAAACTCGTTCCTCCAATCCCAAGTCAAATTTTTAAAATTTACCTTATTTTTATCTTGGTCGAGCGTCAAATGAAACAAATATATTACTATAACATTTTCTGCATTTGTTATTTCCACAACAGACGCGAGATTAGCTAACGTATCCGCTTATGCATTTTCCTCCCTTGGTATTTGCACGACCTTCCATGACTGAAACTATCTGATTAATTCCCGTGCCTTTTTCAAATATTGTTGCATCCGTGCCTCTCTTGCTATGTAAGTCCCATGCATCCGATTAACCACTAGCTACGAATCACTTTTGATTACAATCTGTTCTATACCAAGTTCTCGTGCTAATTCCAAACCTACAATCACCGCTTCGTACCCCGCTTCATTGTAAGTGATGGGATAACATTTTATTGCTTGTCTTATGATTTCCCCTGAAGGAGGAATTAGTACAATACCTAAACTCGCTCTTTTAACTGTCACGACCCAATATGATGGGCCGCGACGGACACCCGGTACCTTACTCAACCGAGTACCAACATAACGTATCATACTATCATAGATAACTAAGTTGGAAGGCTGCCGTGAGATAAGTAGAATACAACGTGAGATACCAACTTATACATAAGACTATAGGCATATAAGACCAAATATCCACTTGTATATTGAACATAGGCCGGCAAGGCCATACAATCTTTTACGTACATGACATTTGTCTACAAGCCTCTTAGAATATATAATTTTCATAAGGGTCGGGACAAAGTTCTGCCATACCAAACAATACACGTCTAAATCATACTAACCAAACAAGCAACTCCGAAGCAAATGGAATGCACCAACATCTTTCTCTGAGCTGATAGCCTACTTGGAGGGCTCTCGATCTATTTATCGGGATCTGTGGGCAGGAAACGCAGCGTCCCCAGACAAAATGGGCGTCGGTACGAATAATGTACCGAGTATGTAAGGCACACAAATAAGTACATAACAGATATGTGAGCATTATAGAGTAAATGACTCAACTTGTAAGTCTGGATCACTTCATAAATCATGAAATAATTATAGTATCATGGATATGCGTATGAATGTCATGTCGTGCATAGGTACATATTTCATAACACCATACGTCCTCTGAGAGAATCCCATCATATCATATCAGCCACTGTAGGCAAAATCATCAACATATACCAACTGATCAGGTGGTGGTGCGTATATAACGCCATAACCTTTCTCATATCCCATATACATATATATACGCGTATATAACACCGTCTGGTCATGGGTCAATGTACATGTATAAATGCATGAAATGCATATGAAATACGTTAATAAAATCTCTATGTACGTCATAAGGCCATTATGCCTCTAATTAATATCATGAAATAAACTTTATCAACTTACATATTTCTGAGACCCATGAACAGATGATAGAATAATATGACACATGGAAGAATAAGAATATACACATCTTTAGCATTTTTACGAATAGAGTATTTTATGGAAGTTGTACATTTTCTCATTTCGTTCGTTCGTATAGATCATGACAAAAAGAAAGAAGGAATAGCCTTAATATACCTGAGCCGATTCTCTTGACAATCCCTCTAACACACGTTTTTTGTGACAGAACACGTAATAGAGGATCGAAGTAGGGAAAATCCGTATAACTTCGCATGAATTCTTTGTTGAAGATCGCTACTTGGTAGATATAGAACATCACATTTTGGTGAATTTTGATCAAACTTTGTATGGCTTCCTTGTTGGACAGTAACATTTTCATGCATCTCTTAATGAATTTGTGAAGAAAGTCACTTTTCCATATAATCTTTGTAATGGTATATAAAATGTTGTTTTGCTGAATTTTGCAAGGTCTTATACTCTCCAATAAAGATACCAAATAATATTTACGTGTAAACAAGATAAAGATTTGCCTAGTGACTCATTTTGCATAATTTTGCCACCTTGGTTAACCTTATGCCATGTGGAAAATCTCAACAAGATCCTTATCCACTTAGTACCATAATTATCTCCACCATTAGTCAATTTTCCACATAATTAAGGACTATTTCAAATTACTTAAAATACTACCCATCTTTAACATACCTTATACATCTTACTATCATGGCCACGTGGTACCTCGTATGGTACTAGTCCATAATTACCGGGTATTTTAGCTCGGGTCGTATTTTATCCCAAAATGCCAAAGTTGGACGAAAATTCATTTTCTTTGACTTGCTTCCCCTTTCACCTTCACGAATTTGCTCATCATTTGTTTGAAATAGCATACTCCTTATAATATCCAAATAATCTTTTCCTTGGACTGATGTCAATTACCTTACGACAAATTCAACGTACAATACTACAGGGTACAACATCGTCGTAATTTAATACTGCGAAACGTAACATCATTGTAATGTAATACTGCAAGTCGTAACATCATCGTAATATAATACTGCGTGACGTAATATTGTAGGGCGTAACATCATTCCCCCCTTTGGATCATTCGTCCTTGAATGTTGACTGATGCTCTTATCATTTTCATAACTTATAGCTCTTGTGAATACCTTAATACTCTCCTTGCCATTTAGGTAGTTGTTCTGTAAATAAATCCAAAGTCCAGGGCGTTCCCCCTTTAATCCTCTTTCTCTCACCACGACTTGTAGTCGGAATCCTTCTAATCTCGTAACTATTACTGCCTTCTATCATGCATCTTGTACGACTCTAACTTTATATGTGCGCTTATGCGACTCTTCTCTTCTCTTTCCTCCAGTTTTTAGACAATCTCTAGGCTTTACTTTGTGAACATATATATAAAATTATGTCAAGCTGTCCCTCTGGCGTCATTAGCTTTCCTTCATCTAAGTAGTCCACACTATACGATAACTCTTACTTCGATTTATTGTTACTCAGGTCTGCTACCAAACTCCAGGTTACTTTCGTTGCTTATTCTATATACATAAAGCTAAGTCTTTTAACGCTTCTTCATTACTGTTCATTTTAAGACTGATGGCCAAATCTCATCTCGTACTTTGCAGCTTTTGCCCATCCATTGTTGATTCACCTCAATGTTGATCTTTAATATTCCATCGATAACTTGAAACTTCTTACGTAATATATTGCCACTAGGGCTTACGTTGCATCGTGGAACATTTGAAATGATTTTCCTAATCCAACTGGGGGGCGATACTGTACTTCCATAACCCTATCTCATATCATAGTCATCCCAATGATTTGCCTTACGTGGGTATTTTAACCCTGTACAATTCATTAACTCATTACTCAATCGAAGGCCCAAATGTCATCCTTTATTTATCACAATTGTACCCTTATTCTACTACTAGGGCAACATTCCATTTCTTCTAAATGCTATTAGTCTTATACTCTTTTTGAGTTCGTTTAGGCTATGCTGAGCTTTCAATCGCTTAGAGAAACCATCAGCTCCTTTGTTTTCACGGGCTTAGTTCCTAGGACTTATCCATTTTCGTCACCTTCTCACTTGCCTTCTTCTTATCCCCACTCTTGTCTTTCTAAAACCTTGTCATTCTATCATACTTTAGCTTGCGATCGATTCCCTTATGTTCTTCTGGAACATCGAGACATCACATCGTCTCTAACTCTTCTTCTACTCTCTAATTAGACCTTTCGGTACTTAGAAACCATAGGCTGGAAGGTACGCCACTGACGACGCTATTATCATTTCTGGATATTGAATCTTAGTGCTTCTAGCCTTCTATTCGAAGGATGGACTATTCACGATCTTCTGCCCTTAAGTATCTTGTACGTTGTTCACATTTACCTTACTTACCTTAAAATATCGCATCGTATCCTTCATCTCTTTCATCACCTCCCTTCCTCATAGGTTAATTCACGTCCATAATTTGAAGCCCTATTATAATACTTGCACCTCTGGTGCCTATACAATCAGGTGGTAGCTCCATACTGAATTCTTATGAGGCTGGTATTTTTCTAACTGGCTTTATTGTAGAGCCGTTATAGAATATGGTTGTTGTATTATCCCTTTGGTACCTCTGATATTAAGAGTGATCATGTAATGTTCTCAATCACGATTTCTATATTTTTCTGGGTCTAATAATCAAATTCCTGATTTACTTCATTGATTTATCTCTTTAGTTTCCTCCTTTTTATGATCAGCCTTTATGTTGGCTTAAGCTACCTCCCGATCTGCGGTTCATGGTATTAGTTATTACGTTTAGCCTTTCATGGGTGCTGAGGAATATCCATAATACAATCCTTTAATAATTCAATCCCTCGTCTATGACCTGGGCTCAATTCTTTCTTTTAACTTATACCGAAATCTTCTACAGTTGTATATGCTGCATGTATAAAACTCCAAACTCTTAAGTGCGTTCATAATGTAACCAACTCTGGATCATTGATCAAATAATTTCTTTCGTTCCATCTTAGCTTTCTTTCAAAATAAGCTATTACTTTTCCTGGTCTTACTGCCCCCGTGTTGTGTCCATACTTAGCTTATCTTAGTGCCCACATATGCCAGAGTTTTCGTGCAACTCATATGATCTTGAATATTACTTTTAATTTTACTTCCCGTTCATTAACCACGGTAGATGCCACTTTCCTTTGGAGTGCTTCCAATGTTGTTGTGAGACTGTTGTTACACGACCATTTCCTCTTTAGGTCGTTGTGCTTAGGTTGAAGCCTTCTTCCTTATTTCCTCAGCTAGTCTTTCGTTTTAGTACTTAGGGAGAACTCTTGACTCTTGTAAAGTTGTGAGCTTATTACGGACCCTTTTGACGTCCTTCCTTGCCTATAGTCATCTGTAGTTGCTTACCTACGTGCCCTTGTGCTTGTAGGGTTGCTTCTGAACTGATATTTTGACTGCCTTCCCATTGGTACTTTCTTTTATCCCCGTAACACTCTTGCGGTACCTTTACTACCTCGACTCCTATTTGAATATACCTCAAGTGTTATAATGATATTACTGCGAGGCTGAATCCTCCATATTGGGGGTTTACTACATTTATCTTACATGATCTGCTGATTTGTCTGTAACTTTTTGTCTAGTCATGACTAGGCTTTTCCAGAATCAACTACTAACTATTCGTCGGCCCATTCTCATATCCATATTTCGCGTAATCTTTCTTGGGTTATTTCCTTGTATTAACTTACCTCACGTACTGGCTCTTTATCTAACAATAACATCCCGGGCAGGAACCCTTACTTCCTTTTCTTGTCGTCGTGTTTACATAACGTCCTGGAATCGTAGCATAACTGTATGCTTTGAATAAGTGCAATCTCATCCCTTTTTCATTCATTTCTTTTTTTTTGCATTCTTCCTTTACCATTCCATAATTACTAGAACCGCTTTATGCTGACTTAATGTCACATCACTCCATATTCCCCCCTTTAGGAAAGTACTAAGATTTAGCACTACGATGATCTACCTATATGTGTTTTACCTCTTCATTTTGGCATATTTTCACATCACCGATGATATTTACTCGTCGCGGTAATCCTTCTGTACCAAGGATAACAAAATTCCTTACTTACGAGGGTGACACCTAGTGTAACTGGCACACACATTTCTTTAAACTTAACCTTGCTCACATTGCTTGCTTTAGGGAAGCGCCTGCCTGAATGACAATTCTCTAAAAAATTTCATGAATCTTCTTCTGTTTTCCATTATATTATTGCTGGAACGAAGTCTGGAATTGCCATGATGCCGACTATTATCAAATCACCCAGTCCCTAATTCATGATTAGGTTATCTTGTTCACCAATGCATATTGGTTTCTATTACTCTGGGTCTAACTTTTCCTTTTGGTAATCACATTAGAATTGAGAACTTATTTCTCGAAATGAAGATGTGACTTTATGACCTATTCTTTTGTTGCCTCAAGGTCTGTCACCTCTCGTGTTTTCCTTTACTTGACTATAGACTCTGTAATACTGTCATCTTTTGATCTTCCGTTGCCATCATTGTATCACATCTTACTCATAATTCTCCATATCTCTCTTTTTATTTCCCTTCTAATATTTATGCATATCTCTTTATTTTGAAAACTTTAACAAGACAATATTTTGCATTTTGCTCCCCTTGCTTCATTAATTGGCTCTTCGGCTTGCTCAACGTTTTCGCTCTACTATAGATGGGAGCCACACTAAGGTAGTATTTATCCCCTTCCAGATTTTCAGTGCCTATCTTTGTAGTACTCATATAGCTGTACAATTTTTGAGTGCGCCATCAGGGTGTCCCACAAAGAGATCTATTACCATGTTTGCACTATCCTTCGAAAATTTCAACTAACTCTGCCAATTCATCCTCTATTTTGGGTTACTATATCCCCAGTCGGATCCTAATAACTCGTCCTTATTTTAAACTATGTTTGTTAGCTCCCAATAAGGTATAACTGAGATCGGTGTGGCCAGTTGTACATACCTCTGTTAATGTCGAAGGTAACTCAAAAGACTTATATTCCTCTGCTTGAATTGTAAATATTGTTAATCTTCATCAACTGGGCGCCTCGTACTCTTCTTCATCTTGCTTATTTTGCTTGTTGAAACTTGTATTTATCTTTTGAATCTCTCATTGTCTTTCACCATAAAGGTGGATAAATATTCTTGGCTTAAGGTTTATTATCAAGAGGCTTACACGTATTAGTATACACATGATCTGCTGAATACCTCATATTTATCCATCATAAGCCTCCTCCATAGTCGCATTCAATCCCTTATCAACCGTATTTTTAAATGTAGGAATCGATGTATTACGAATAAGATAGAGTTTAGGAAATCGAGTTCATACAACTAAGCTCTACCACACGATTTAGAGTAAGAAGAAACAGTGAGAATCCTAAATGCCCTGTAGCCTCCTGCTTATAAGTGTGGTGCACGACACATCCATAAACAAGACTCTACTAGACACAGCTTGTAGACTGCCTAGGACAGAAATGCTCTGATACCACTTTTGTCACGACCCAAACTGATGGGCCGCGATGGGCACCCGGTACCTTACTCAACCGAGTACCAACTATACATAAGACATACGGGCCTATAAGACCAAATATCCACTAGTTTATTGAACATAGGCCGACAAGGCCATACAATCTTTTACGTACATGACATCTGTCTACAAGCCTCTAAGAATATATAATTTTCATAAGGATCAGGACAAAGTCCCGCCATACCAAACAATACACGTCTAAATCATACTAACCAAACAAGCAACTCCGAAGTAAATGGAGCGCAACAATATCTTTTGTTGAGCTGATAGCCTACTTGGAGGGCTCTCGATCTGTTTATCGTGACCTGCGGGCATGAAACGCAACATCCCCATGCAAAAGGGACGTCAGTACGAATAATGTATCGAGTATGTAAGGAACATAAATAAGTACATAACAGACATGTGAGAATTATAGAGTAAATGACTCAACCTGTAAGTCTGGATCACTCCGTAAATCATGAAATAATTATAGTATCATGCATATGCGTATGAATGTCATGTCGTGTATAGGTACATATTTCATAACATCATCAGGCCTCTAAGGGCATCCCATCATATCATCTCGGCCACTATGGGCAAAATCATCAACGTATACCAGCTGATCAGGTGGTGGTGCGTATATAACGCCATAACCTTTCCAATATCCAATATACATATATATACGCGTATATAACGCCATCTAGCCATTGGTTAATGTGCATGTATAAATGCATGAAATGCATATGAAATACGTTAATAAAATCTCTCGGTACGTCATAAGGCCATTATGCCTCTAATTAATATCATGAAATAAACTTTATCAACTTACATATTTCTGAGACCCATGAATAGATGATAGAATAATGACACATGGAAGAATAAGAATATACATATCTTTAGCATTTCTAAGAATAGAGTATTTTATGGAAGTTGTGCATTTTCTCGTTTCATTCGTTCATATAGATCATGCCAAAAAGAAAGAAGGGATGGCCTTAACATACTTGAGCCGATTCTCTTGACAATCCCTCTAACACACGTCTTTTGCGACAGAACACGTAACGGAGGATCGAAGTAGGGAAAAATCCGTATAACTTCGCATGAATTCTTTGTTGAAGATCGCTACTTGGTAGATGTAGAACATCACATTTTGGTGAATTTTGATCAAACTTTGTATGGCTTCCTTGCTGGACAATAACGTTTTCATGCATCTCTTAATGAATTGTTGAAGAAAGTTACTTTCCATCTAATCTTTGCAATGGTATATAAAATGTTGTTTTGCTGAATTTTGCAAGGTCTTATACTCTCCAATGAAGATACCAAACGATATTTACGTGTAAACAAGATAAAGCTTTTCCTAATGACTCATTTTGCATAAATTTTCCACCTTGGTTAACCTTATGCCATGTGGCAATCTCAACAAGACCCTTATCCACTTAATACCATAATTATCTCTACCATTAATCAATTATTCACATAATTAAGGACTATCTCAAATTACTTAAAATAATACCCACTTTTAACATACCTTATACATCTTACTATCATGGTCACGTGGTACCTTGTATGGTACTAGTCCATAATTACCGGGTATTTTAGCTCGGACCGTATTTTATCCCAAAATGTCAAACTTGGACAAAAATTCATTTTCTTTGACTTGCTTCCCCTTTCACCTTCACGAATTTGCTCATCATTTGTTTGAAATATCATACTCCTTATAATTTCCAAATAATCTTTTCCTTGGACTGATGTCAATTACCTTACGACAAATTCAACGTACAATACTATAGGGTACAACACCGTCGTAATTTAATATTGCAAAACGTAACATCATCGTAATGTAATACTGCAAGGCGTAACATCATCATAATATAATACTGCCAGACGTAATATCACATAATATTGTGGGGCGTAACATTAACATTTGAGAAACCATCGGTAAAAAAAAATCCAAGTCCTCGGATTAGATCCGGTAAATACCTGTAGTTCCTTTTCTGCTTCAGGAACTATATTTGTGCTGAAATCCGCCAAAAAGTGATGTTTTAGACATCAATACCACAAAAGAATATATGTTACTTTGTGTGGTACCCAATTTTTTTGTGCTGTCTCAATAGAAGAACCTGGTTCTTCTTGATGTACTTACTTCTACTGTTGCGGAATATTAAAAACAATAAAGTAAAAACACATAAACTTTTTACGTGGAAAACACATGGCTCAAAAGGTGAAAAAACCACGACCTACTCCTCAGTAGGATTTGCTCAAACTCTTCACTAAAAACTCTGAGCCAAACGGACTTACAAAATAAACTCTTTGTAATCCTAGGACTAACTCTAATCCCTTTGTAGTAACTAGCCCCTAGCTAATTTCTACAAGCCTCAAGTTAACTCTAACTTGAACAATGCGTACCTATTACAATTGCTTCTATGAAAGATGAAAAGATACAATATTGAACCTCATAGTACAACCAACTAGACTCAATAATTAATCAGATGGAACTGGTTCTTCTAGTTGAACTGTAGCCTTTTAATCGCACAATGACTCTGCTAGCAAATTAACTCTGGGAACTTTGCTTTCAGACTTTGATTCAATCAGCTTTTGTGCGTATAGAATTCCAGCAGAAATACATCAAGTATTTATAGAATCAGTCATTTGAGCTTGTCGTCCAATTCTAGTCCAACTCTAGTCCAACTCTACATGGGTGAACAAATTCGTACGAAACTCAACTTCCTTTCTTTTGTTACTTTCCTTGTTGAATTCGACTTCAATCTTCTCATCAGTTTGCAACCTTTTCGAATTAGGAGACAATCTCTTGGTTCATTGATATTTTATATTCACAAATATCTCCTATGCATATACGGTTCATGTGCATCTATTCAGTTCAAGATGTGTGCTCTGATGGACCCGGTTCAATTGGTCAGCCATTTGTCAATCTTCAAAACTATGTAGTGACATGGGTCAACAAATTCCTCTTTTTTGATGATGACAAACTCTGTGCTTAATCCTGTATACACTTTAAACACTTTGTATGATTTTAAGCATTAATCATAGAGAATCTAGGTTCATTAGGTTATAAATATCACTTTGAATTTTTTTTTTTTTAAAAAAGCTCAGCACATATCTTCCCCTTTTGGCATCATCAAAAAGTTTGCAAAATGATATACTTACCATATTTATTAAGTATTATTCATGGCCATTGAGGCAACTGCAGGTGGAAAACATGATTAATCAACACAAGAAGTCAATAAATGTTAGCTAACTAAGAAATTGAGATAAGTCAATAACTAGAAGCAAAATTCATTGATTAGGAACGATTATCAACCACCATACAGAAAAACAAAAACAAACCAACCATGAGCAAAAACAGAGAAAAAATAACTGAAACTGAACAACTGGTCTAAAGAGGGGTTTTGGAAGCTATGGACAGCCTAAGGATGGGAAAGTGCAGAGGAGGTTGTGGTCTTGGATTGTAGGAGAGAAAGCATCTGCTGAAGAACACCCTTGTTCTTTTCTTTCTCCTTTGCTAATTCAGCCCTAAGAGCATCCCGCTCAGCTTCAACCTCAATCACACGAGACTTCAAACAAAGGATCTCCATATCCTTAATCTCGTTTTCCTGCACCAGAGTTCTAACTTTGTTGTTGGCTGGTTGCTTCCTAGATGAACTAGGTTTATCCACAGGAACATTTACATTGTAGTCATATGTCAGCAAAGTTTCCTTCCCAAAATGGTCTTTAGCAGTAGCCATCTCAGCCTTCTTCACTGAAACCCCAAAGTTTGCAAGCACTGCTGTCAGAATGAAGCCATATGGAATTGCGTGTGCTTTGGTTCCATTAACAACTCTGTCAAAGAGTTGGATGATGAAAGCTGGCCAATTTATTTTCTTTCCCCTGTACAAGCACTCCATCAAGGTAAGATCCATATAATTTGCAATGTGTCTTCTTTCTTGTCTAGGCAGTAGGAACTTGATGACGAACTCGAAGAGTAGCTTGTGCTCTGGCTTCATTTCACTCTTGTAAATCAGCCTGGGTTCAATCTCCTTCTCACTATCACTGAAGAATCTGGTGATGTTGATTGCTGAGGCCATCCCATCTAGGCAATGCCATCTTTGCCTTGTGTAGTCCTCATAGCCCTCAGTTGGTATGTTCAGAATAACACCCAGTTCTTTAGCATCAAAGGAAACTTCAATTCCTTTAACCATAGAGGTGACGATGACTTCCTTGACAATGGCATTTCCCATGAAATCTACCAACTCAGCCCTTGCCAGCCTGCCTTCCATGCGAAGGACCATGTCCTTCCAACCCTGAACCTCTAGAGTTTCCAGCAGATATTGCATTCCACGCTCCTCTAGATCCTTCACCAGCTTACCCTTCAGTATTGCTCTTTCCAAACATGGTAACTCTGTCAGTCACCTCTCCTATTTCCTTCTCCTCCTCTCCACTCCAGTATGCATCATCATCCTCTTTCTCAACAATTTTCACTTTCTTTGGTTTGGCCCTGGTCCTCTTAACAGATCTTGTTGGTGTAACAGACATTCTAGCTGACTTCTTTGAAGAATCCTTAGCCTTTGTGAGTTTTGGTGTCTCAGCCACACCTGGAGCAAGCTGCTCCTCCTGTTGGACCAGGTCCAACGTCGTCTCTTCAATCTAAATAGCCTCAACAGGCTCTCCAACTTTTTGCTTTACCTTTTGTTGCCCTCTTCTTCTTGCTCTCTTTCAGAGCCTTTTCTAATTTCTCTTCTTCATCTCTCACAGTGCTACGAGTAGCTCTTACTTTTGGAGAAGGAACATCAGCAACTTCAGAAAATTTTCTTTTCTTTGAAAGAACTGGGTGATTTGCCTTCTTAGGCTTCTGAGTCCTTCTTTTCTTAGGGTTATAGGACTCCCCCAGTTTCTTCAGCCTTTCTGCCAATGTTTCCTCCCCAGATAAACCAGGTTCATCTGTTCCTTTCTTCAGACTTGCAAGACCTGCTACAACTTCCTCAACTATGCTTCCCCTTAAATCTATGACGTTTTCTCCAACAGTTTCAGGAATGAGACCACATATAATCAGCATGGTACCATCCTCCCCAGATCCCCTCACAACTTATTTTCCCTCTCTCTCAAGAATTATTTCTTTTCTACCACTCTTCTTCCTTCCAGGTACTTCAACATCAATAACAGGCCCAACCAACAGGAATCTTTTATCAACAGAAGTAAATTCAGAATTGATTTCAAGATTACCTTTTTCAGAACTAGTTGAACCAGGTGCATCTTCCTCATTGGCTGATTTAAAAGATTCACTGGACGAATCTGACTTAGTACATTTGTTCGCTTTATATCCTCCAAGAATTTTTCCCTATCCCCAGAAGCAACAGATTTACGGGCAAGAACTTTGACACGATGATTCTTGGGGGCATGAGTAGGGTATGGAGTGGGTTCAGGAATGGGTGTATTTTCAAGGGTTGACGAAATTTCTGGTGATTCAGAACTGTAAACGGATGGAGAATTGGAGACAGATTCAGAATGTCCTCCATCGTAATCATGATTAGGTGATGAATTAGAAGAATAAGCTGGTGGTGGTGAAAACATTATTATGTATTGTTAGGAAGAAAAGGCAAGTTATCAGTTTTGGGTTGTGTAGTATGAGTTGAACTTGGTTTGAAGGTAGCTTTATGAAGAAAAGAGTAATGATGACCTTTTATAAGATGTGGCTATGGAGATTTCAACATGCAGAATTTGTACTCAAGTAGGAATCTAATCGCCGAAGGACTGACTTGATTAGACATTTAATTTCCCCTAACCTAGGCTAATTAAGTGAAGACTGGAATTCTTGAAACTGGTTCAATTTGGGTTATTACGAAGTAATTGAATTTGAACCAATCATGGAAAGAATCCTGCTCATGTATGACTGTAATTGAATTAATATATGGAGAAGAGTACATACCTTGTCAGTCAGATGAATCAGCATGGATGAACCAGGTTCATCCGGTTAGAAATCTTTAAATTGCCTCAATTTACAAAGATAGATAAACATTATTAGTATCCAGGGAATTATATTAATACATGCACTAGCGTATGGCAATAAAGACATGATGTTGAGCAATTATTAATCCGATTAAGTACCTAATTAAAATTTTCTAGTCATTTTTTTTCAATTAGGTGATCTTAATCATCCCTAATTCCAGCCTGTTTCTCTCAAAATGCTCTCTACTAAGTGCTTTAGTCAATATATCAGCAATTTGATGATCAGTAGCACAAAATTCGATTGAGATCATTCCTTTTTCATAGTTATCCCTTAGGAAAAGGTGCCTAACATCTATGTGCTTAGTCCTTTTGTGATGAATCGGGTTCTTCGTCATACTAATAGCACTAGTGTTATCACAAAAAATAGGAATGCATCCCACTTTAATACCAAAATCCATGAGTTGTTGCTTGATCCATAGCAACTGGACACAATATGAGGCTGCAGCCATATATTCAGCCTCAGCAGTAGACAGGGCTACTTAATTTTGTTTCTTGGTAGTCCAAGACACAAGGCATGAATCCAGAAAGTGAGCCATACCTTAAGTGCTTTTCCTGTCAACTAGGAATCCTGCATAATCAGCATCAACATAGCCTACGAGGTCGAAATACTACCTTTAGGATACCAAAGGCACAAATCAGTGGTGACTTTCACATATCTCAAAATTCTCTTTACTGCAGTGAGGTGGGACTCCTTTGGATTTGCCTGAAATCTAGCACACAATCCCACACTGAACACAATATCAGGTCTGCTGGCAGTGAGATATAATAGAGACTCAATCATCCCTCTGTATAGCTTCTGATCAACAGATGAACCAGGTTCATCCACATCCAATTTTGTAGCTGTGGCTATGGGAGTGTCTATTTCTTTTGAGTCTTCCATTTTAAACTTCTTGAGCAATTCTTTCACATACTTTTGTTGGTGGATCATTGTTCCATTTGGGTTCTGCTTAATTTGTAAACGTAAGAAAAAGTTTAGCTCACCCATCATACTCATCTCAAACTCACTTCCCATTAGCATAGCAAATTCCTTGCTCAATTTTCTAGAAGTCGCCCCAGATATGATCATCAACATATATTTGCACAACCAGGAGATCCTTACCCTTTTCCCTTAAGAACAAGGTACTATTAATTTTGCCTCGTTTGTACCCATGTTCTAGCAGGAATTTTGATAATCGTTCGTACCATGCTCTTGGTGCTTGTTTGAGACCATATAGAGCCTTGTCGAGTTTGTATACGTGGTCAGGTGACTCCTTGCTTTCAAAACCTGGAGGCTGCTTGACAAATACATCTTCCTTCAGATAGCCATTTAGAAAGGCACTCTTAACATCCATCTGATGAAGAGTGAATTCCATGTGTGCAGCAAATGCTATAAGAAGTTTGATTGCCTCCAGTATTTTCACAGGGGCAAAGGTCTCATCATAGTCAATTCCTTTTTCTTGACTATACCCTTGAACAACTAATCTTTCCTTATTCCTTGTATCAGTTCCATCCTCATCGAGTTTGTTCCTGAAGACCCACTTGGTGCCAATTACTGATCTATCTAGTGGCCTGGGTACCAAGTGTCATACTTGACTTCTTTCAAACTGATTCAGCTCTTCTTGCATGGCATTTACCCAATCAGCATCTTGTAGGGCTTCCCCAATGTTCTTTGGTTCGATCATGGATAGAAAAGCATCAAACACACATAGATTTTTCAAGGATGATCTTGTTTTGATTCTGGATTCCAAATCTGTTATGATGTTCTCAAGAGGGTGATAACTCTGATATCTGTGTGGTTTAAGTAACAACTATTCATTCCTAGACGATTCCATGGTGTCTTGTTGTTGTGGAGCAGGATCAGGACCAGGTTGCNCAAGAATGTTAGTTTCATCAAAGACAACATGTATACTTTCTTCTACACACATAGTTCTTTTATTATACACTTTATAAGCTTTGCTATGTGATGATATCCCAAGAATACTCCCTCATCACTTCTGGGGTCAAATTTTACTAGGGAATATTTTCCATTATTATGTACAAAACACTTGCATCCAAAAGCCCTAAAGTGGGATATGTTGGTCTTTCTC